>CAJPIZ010000029.1:0-53680 GCA_905368565.1 Medioppia subpectinata
TATTATAAGTGTAAGTGATCTGCAAAACACTTATTTGACTTCAGCTAACGTTCATTCATGTGATGAATTGAGCGCTAAACCAATCAACTGATTATTGTTTGCCATTTACTTTTCCCTAAAACTTATTCAATTCTGTGTTTATTGTGTTGTATTGGAAATCGTAATAATAGTAGAAAAATGAAGAAATCGTTTTCTATGAGACATTTATATTTTCATTTTCATTTGTTTTTATTGATTGATTAATCAATTGTTTTCATAACTCATTTATTAAATGTTTACGAAAATTTTTAATGACATGTAATTAAAGATTTATGCAGCGAATTGTTTTAGCGATTGATACTTAAACTGATTTTACAATACATTTATTATTAAATAAAAGTAATTATATTATTTTGTAATTTTTATAGAATTTATTTACAATTATATAATACAAAAAATGTAAAATATATAATATATTTGTATAATAAAACTGATTGATTGAAAAAAGCAAATATCTTTCATAATTCAAAAAGACTCTAAGATTTCGCAATTACTTAAAACAAATTTCTGTAATTCAGATATCGTATTTTTATATAATCTCTGAATATATGTTATTTTATACTCTCTTTAATATAGTTTTCTCTTTAAATTGAATCAAAGAATTTGAAATTCTGTTTCAATTTTAAGATACTTTTCATTGAGTTTTTCTTAAGAGAAAACCTAAAAAAGATTGAATGATTTCTGAGTCGGAGTCGGAGATCAATAATACACTAAAAACACATCAAATATATGGGGAATAACTTATAGTCTGATTTTGGATGCGATGTCACACAGTGTTTGTCCGATTCACAAATTTTTTTGTTGTTTTTATGTGCAAATAATTTGACACTTTATTCCTTCTCTGAGTTAACACACACTTTGAAAATAGATTAAATTTTTCTTATTTTTATATCTACTGAATTAAATTTTATTTTATTTCCAAAAATATTTCTTAAACTAAATTAAATATTTTATTGCAGAACTATTTGGAAAACACTATTCTTAAGTCAATTCTTATCACTACTAATCTGTACGACAAGAATCACGAGTCAATACATACAGAATTATTACAAAATCCATATACCAAGCGGTGAGACATTTACTACATTTATTATTACTATTTTAATAATTTATAACTTTATACAAAACTATGATTAAATTATTATAAAAATCAAATCAAAAATTTCGTGTGTTTTTCTTATAAAATTTATAAATATTTAAATGTTTAAAATAAAAGTTTTGAAAATATTTTTTTCACACAAAATTGAGAAAACATGCATAATATTGGAAGAGATTTTGATAAATTTTTAATATTCTTTGAAATGTAAATTTTAAAACATGAATACTTCTTATTTTAAGGCCAATCTTAAAGCTATTTTTTAGTAAAATTCATCAAAATATAATAAATATATAATTTTTGAAATGTTTTGTTAAAATGCGATATTTATTATTGTGAAAAATAGTGATGCATTACATCCTATGCCAGTATTTTAATTCTAACATATTGTGAGTTTTATTATTATAGTCTCTAACTGTATATATAAGCCGTTAAAACACATCTCAAAATTGATGATGAATTGTGTGAATTGATGGCTTAATTCTGCGATCGATTGCTGTATTCATAGCGTAGTCTGCAGTGAATGTCGTTGTCTGAGAGCTCACATAAAAATTCACTTTTAATTTGTATAAAAACCTTACTTGAGATTTAAAAATACAACAATTATAAATGATTTCCGATTTAATATCTGACATCTCATAGAAAGCTAAAGACAAGAAAGGCGGGGGAAGTAATAGAAACTCATTTGTGTACATCTTATACAACGAGAATTGACATCAAGTTATCTCAAGAGAATAGCATTTAAATTATTGAGTGGAAACAGAGGCCTGTGTTTAATGTGATTCATAAATACCAAAAGACAATTTTCTCCAATTAATTCCCAAAACGTTCTCCTCTTGTCTACAATTTGTTTCTTCTTTTTATATTCATTTCTTTTAATGCATTTTTACTTAAACATAAGAATTGTCTCGTTTTTTGCCACTAATTTGAGTAATTTATATAAAAAAATTTCTTACGAATCTAATACACGAATTGAATGCTAAAATGTATTTCTGTATAAAGGCTTCAAATTCATTAGTTTTGATGGACTTAACGGTCTTATCGTCTAATTTAAAAGCATAAGAGAACTCCATTTATCTCTCTTTTTCTCTCTTCTTATATCTCTCCCTCTTTTCCATTACAGCTCAAAGTTTTTTAACTTATTGTCTGTTGTGTATCATTTTCACAACTTGGTTGGCATTCAGGCCTACAAATAAAGGCTTATTGCATGTCATTCGTATGAGAGGCTGGAAATACTTGTTATTATCGGTGGTGGACGTCGGGGCCAACTATGTCCTCATCAAAGCATTTCAATACACAGCACTTACAAGCATTCAAGTGAGTCCTTCCCAGCCATACAATACCTTTCAAAATATAATACATTTTAGATATTATATACATTATGTAACATCAAAAGTATGATCAAATTAATCAAAAAACAAACTCTTATCTCGTTATTCAATATAAAGAGTACATAAAACATATCATATTTGATGACAATTTTTGTTTTCGTTTTTATAGTATTTTTTATATAGTAATTCATAAAATCGATACAAAAGTCATAAAATACTCTTTTTAAACAATTCATAAACTCGTGAAATAAGCAATAATTCACTGTAATATTCGCTTATAATTCACATTTTATACACAAATTTGTATTGATTTTAAAATTTTGCATTCTTTAAGTGTAATTAAATTAAGCACAAAATTATTATCGATTTAGTGATCTAATGCTATGTCAGCGTTATTTTCCTATAAACCCGATGCCATTTATGGGATAACTTTGCAGAGTATATATACATTGCCATAAAATTTCATTTTATAAGCCTTTAATTTGATTTGTTTTATTTATTTTTGTTTCATTTGGTTCTTTCGTTTGGAGTTTCCTCTTTTGATCTAATTTGATGTCCGATTGATTTATTTAGCTCTTAGATTGTATACAATTGCCGACAGTATTAGCCCTTTCCTGGCTGTTCATCAAAGTTAGGTTTGGTTTACTCCATATATTGGGCTCATGTATTGCCTTAATGGGTGTCGGATGTCTCGTATGGGCCGACATCGAAGACATTAGCACTGATATCACGCGTAATGACCAACTCTTTTGCTCTATCTTTTCACAATAAACTCTAAATTAAAATCACAAACAAACTGCTTATCAGTTTCACATAACTCATGGCCGCATATGAATGAATAAACATCTCATTTGAATATTATTTTTTCTTTTTTTTATGCTCAGCGAAGAATAGATTTCTTGGAGATATGCTGTGCTTATTAGGAGCAGCTCTTTATGCCATTTCCAATGTGTCGGAAGAATATGCCGTCAAATGCTATAGTATTGTGGAATTTCTCGGAATGATTGGACTCTTTGGCACAATTCTTAATGGCATTCAATTGTAAGAATTATGTGATTATAAATTCCTTTCCCATCTGTATATCATTTTCTTCTTCTTTTTTCGTCTATAAATATATAGTAATTTATTTTTTCATAAATCGATTTTCGAGTCAATATTTAATATAAAAAATTTATTTTACAAAATATAATTTATCATAAAATGATATTATTTTTGACGAAAATTTAGTAAACGATTGATTGTCGAAAAAATCATTTATTATAACTTTTTTCCAAACCTTCAAAATAGATGCCAAATATTCTGTATACTAAGGAATTGTCTTTCATGTACTGTCACTCTTATATAAATATTGTCAACATTTCTTACATTTCTTTTGCAGATATTTTCTGGAAAGACACGAATTAGTGAATGCAATCAATTTTGAGAAATGGCAGGAAATATCTCTTGTAATCGGATTTTCTATGTCTTTACTTTTAGTTTATATAACAATGCCATTAGTCCTACAACTAAGCAATGCTTCGGCGCTCAATATATCCATACTTTCATCCGATTTCTATTCACTTATGTTTGGGATCTATTTATTTCGCTTCAAATTTCATTGGCTTTACTTTGTGTCGTTCGCTGCAGTCATCCTCGGCTTTCTGGTCTACTTTTTAGAGCCGACACAAACCCATCCGACGGCTGACAATAACTTTAATGAAACGAATATTAACGGCGAGTATAATAACGATATTGATATAAACCGTGTGATCACAACCAATGCCTACATCACAACGAGTCCGGCTTACAATCAATTCAATTCACAATTCAAATAATATTCACATTCACTAGACGTTTTGTGAATAAACTGAAGTCGATTGCAAGTAAGTACACTACTTAACTCGCGATTTGGTTAGTTGACTAATAACAAACGGTAAATGAAAAGGGATTTTGAATAAAAATTCTGTGTTTATTGTGTTGTATTGGAAATCGTAATAATAGTAGAAAATTAAATAAATCGTTTTCTATGAGACATTTATATTTTCATTTTCATTTGTTTTTATTGATTGATTAATCAATTGTTTTCACAACTCATTTATTAAATGTTTACGAAAATTTTTAATGACATGTACTTAAAGTTTTATGCAGCGAATTGTTTTAGCGATTGATACTTAAACTGATTTTACAATACATTTATTATTAAATAAAAGTATTTATATTATTTTGTAATTTTATAGAATTTATTTACAATTATATAATGCTTTTTACATTTTATATATTATATAAACATATTATTTTGACTAACTAACTTTTTTCGTTTATAGAAAGTATTAAGTTTTTCTGAGATTCTAAAGCGTTAATGAATTTTGTTTAAAGACATTAAGTCTACAAATTACATGGGGTTGGGCTCAGACTCTCTGCACATTATAACCAGTAATACAATAGAAAATAAAGTCTAATATAATTGATGACTGAATGGACTGTTTTTGAAAGAATGTGCACATCTATTGTCCACTACTTAACCATAACTTATCACTAGATTTAAAAACTATTGACAGATAGTCTACGAAACACATACCGATTATTATACACTCTTGGCTCTACCCCTCAACCAATATTCATTATTAATACACTTTTATTATTGTTATTTGTTTAAACCAAATCAGTATTTGTCTGTTCAATAAACTACTTAAAAACTTGATTTACCTAATAGCTAATTCTCAAGCAGTTATTACTTAATTAATAGATAGATTATTTGTTTATTATGCGGTGGAAAATTCACAACACTATTGAACTTATTATTTAAATGAAAATCTAGTTTTGTTTATTGTATTGATTGGTTTTCTAAAGATTCAAGGCTTTTATGACAACTCACTAGGCGTTAGATATGAAACAATTAATTGTGTTTTTCCCACAACTAAAAGGAAATGCAATCGAGTTTATGATGGGTTAAGCATTAAATCTTCACTTGATTTACTGGATGTTAAAAATTGAGTGAATTATGTTTTCTCAACCAAATAACATAAAAGTTTTTAAAAACGTTAATCCCATAGACATTCGTTGAGCACACAAAACATATATCTAGTGTTTTACAAAAGATTTTCTTTATTTATTTCATTTACTGAAAGATTTACGAAAATTATAGCTCATAGTTGTCATAGAATTTCTATATATTCTATATATTGAGACAAATAATTGTGAAAATAATTAATTTAGTCGTTAAGCAATCAAACATTACTGAAATCATTAAATTATTTTTAAACAATTGATTATTTGGTTTTGTTTTGATCATATCCTGAGGCAGTTCTTGCCATTGGCGTCAAAAGCTATTGTATTATACATTTTGATTGAAAATATTTTTCTCTTAAAACACGATTAAAACTATGCAATCATTGAGTGCTTGACTGCATTTGAATCAATCTTTTGTGTAATACTGAAAGTGAAAGTGCATTGAAATGACATAAATTCTATGTTTGATATAATCTTAAGTGAAATATAATCTCAAAATTAGTGATGTCTTCGCGTATATTATATCAACTATGGCTTCACATGTCTCTCATTCTTGTGTGTCATATATTGTTCATTAAGTATTTTGCAAATTGTAATGAAATCACAACGTGAAACTTATGCTGATAACTAATACTTCTGATGCTCTGCTGTCTTCGCCTATTAAGTGACGTTAAATAACTACGTTATTCACTACCCAAAGAATTCAAACAACTTCTTTTAGTATGTTTACCAATTCATTTTTGTTTTTTATACATTTATTAAATTATTAATTTATTTATTAATTTGATGACAAAAGTAATTTAGAAATAATTATAATTTAATTAATTTTGATAATTAAAGAATATTGGATTTCATATTCTTATTCATTAAAAAGAAAATATATTTATTAACATTAATATATAAATTAATACTAAATAAATTCATATTCTTGACGAACATTTTTAGTTAAGATAAAATATAAATGTTAGATATAAATATACGAACATACTTGTGTCAAATTATATGACTTATAAAACAAATTTCTGATAAATGCATTAACAATTAGAGGGCAATGTATTATATAATTGGCATAAAATGACAACCGATTTAACCGACAAACTATGGGACAAAGCGTTGCCATTTGTGGCCAAATCTCAGCACCGATTGGAGAACATATCGCATGAATGTGCAGGGTCATTGTTTAAGATCATGATGGGCCTTCGAAAGCAAGAAACGTGGGCTGTTATGTGTGAGCATCGCTTCATTTATCACATTGTCTTAAATAACTCGCAATCATATCTAGAGATGACAGTCATATGAGAAATATTGTGTTTTATAGTCATTGACTCAATGGGAAGTATTATTCCTTCGGGTTTCCTGGAGGGCACTGTCACCAGCTTTGGTAATGTCGACGAATGCACTGTCATTTCGGTGCCCGACGACGGCTACGACGAGCCCTTTCACGGCAAGTATTGTCTGCTGTATCTGAGGCCAGAGCTGCCGCCGAAGTCGGGTCTTATCAAACACAGCGACCACTTATTCAATCTGAGCGGTACGACAGCGGAGGGCACAGTCTTCGAGCACCTCTCAGAGAGGTTTAGTGGTATATACAGTGTCGGTGCCATTCGTGTCGGCGTTTGTGTTCCCTCTAATTGTCAAAAGGATGAAATAAAACCTCTCTTATCGCAAAGTAATCTAAGAATCTCAACGCTTGTCGCTGTTTATCAAACTTAACTAAAATAAATGTCTTTTTTGTGTTTATGGTTTTTTAGTTCAAAAGTTTCGGATAGTTTACCTACGTCTGAATTCGCTTTTTACAGACAGTTTAGTGCTGAGTTTACCTAACTCATAAGTAGTCTTCCAAAGAGACATACATACTCAAAAAACCGAAATTTTTAATCACATCTAAAATAAAACAAATGCATTATTTCAAACATTTTCTTCGCACAGCTCAATGACAAAATTACTTTTCTGTAATAATAACGTTAATATCTCTCGAGAAGATAAGGACAATATAGAACAGATTGTAAAACAACCAAAAATTAATTTTATAAGAATGTAAACTTATGTGTTGAAATATTATAGTAAACTATATGTTTTTTGCATTTAACTCAAACATTCAGTTTAATTTAGTCATCTTCAATATATCCATATAATGTAATCTCTGTTTAATTTGAATACAACTAAAAATTTGCATTTTTTGAATGTCTTTCCAACAATTCAAAGGCAAAAATCCATTGTTAAAAATAATACCACTGAAAAATTTTAATTAAATATAACATTAGATAATATTTCATTTCCGTAGACATGAGTTCGTAAATATAAATGATATTTTAAAACAGTTTAGATTAATAGGTATCTTAAAATAATAGCAACTACTGTAATAACCACCACTACAGTAGACACAGAGTGATAAACGAGTTGCCTAGTCAATCGCCCTTCACAGAATTTAGAGAAGTGACAACCAGTCTATTCCGAAACTATGATCAACTGATGGCCACATCTGCCAAAGAAAATCGACGTATGGCTGCAGTCCATGGGATTAGAGTATTGACAATAAAGACCTGCTGTTAGTTAGTGTGCATGTGAAAGCCGCCAAAGATATTTTATGTTACCTCAATATCATGCTATTGTTGATAATTAAGATGTAAATGGTAGTAAATAGTATTATAGTGGTTATAGTAAAACAATCATTTAATAGAGAATTTATCACAAGTGCGAAAAGTGCCAGAGTCATTTATGTTTCAATTAGTGTTCAACGCCTGGGCTTTAGTCGAGACCTTCTTCTTCCTCAGGTATGAATTCATTGCATATTTTGTGACATTTTCTTATATTCCATATAAAAAATATGTAACTTTAAAGCATTTTTACTATCTTTTCAGTGGATTACTTGTTGTTTATATAACGCTTCCGATGTTACACAAGACGAAAGGCAACCTAAATGTGGTGCTCTTTATCTTTCATCGATTAATTCGGTTTGTATTAAATAAAGAAAATTATAATACATTTGATAAAAATGAATTAATAGTTATTTAATTGTTATATAGAATCATTCCATCAGTTTGTGGCATAATTGCTGTCAACTTCTTGTGGCCCCTCTTCTCCACTGGTAAGTCATAAGCGATTCATTAATTATATCACATATAAAATGGATTACTTGCCTAAGAATATATGACACATGTAATGCTTGCAGTACTGGTAATGTACAGAATGTACAGAATATAATACACGGCTCTCACAAATTAGGAGATGTAAAACTTTAATTGTAAGAAAACTACCGGTATTTTTATACAATAAACAGCACAATACAGATAAAGTAATGTATGGAATATAATATACATTTTGTATGTCATTTTTAGAAGATTGGACATTTCTAAAGTCAAAGATACGAGTGTTGTTTTTAAATGTTGCCAATATTTAGATCTGTGACTAACTTATACTAAATTAAGTAAAATATTATAAATTTAAGTTTTATCCTTTTTTAAAATATAATTGTGATTTATTTCATTAAAATTAAACCAGTAGGATTATCACAATATGTAGCAAATTACTGCAAGCCTTATATAATCTCTTTATTTATGAACACAAACTTATTAAACAAATTAAGGACCGATTCTTATCGACAACTCTATTGACGCTTATGTGACAAAAAACTGTCAAAACAATTGGTGGCATAATTTGTTATTAATTAATAATTGGTTTAGCCCTGATGATATTGTATGTTCTATATCGTAATCTCATTAATTTGCCATTAATTAAATAATTATATTTTTTCAATCGTTTTTTGTAGTGTCTTATAAATACTTGGTATTTAAGTGCAGACTTTCAACTGTTTTTGTTCGCTATTCTCATTGTATACACATTTTATTGGTATGAAAAGTGAATGTTATTTTACACTGAAGATACTTATGTGAAAATTCACGTGAGTGCAATTGTAACAAACTCAAAAACCTATACACCCGTTTTCTTTCCCTCTTAAGTATATTTTTTGACAAGTGAAACACTCTTTTTTGTAAAATAAAATAAAATTTAATTTTGGCTGTTAAAAGTCATTACTGAAAAATACCCTTTGTTCTTAATGAGAGAAAATTGTTGATAATACTTGTTTTATAATGGGAAAAAGTTCTGGAGTGCAAAAGTTCTTGAGCGTTTATTACAGACGAAAAAAAGTGTTAATGGTTTTTCACACATTTACACAAAAAATATACAACTTTTTTAACTCCTAAAATGTATTAAAGCATAAAATTTTACATTAAATTTCAATTATTTGATAATAGGAGTCAAACCTATGGCCTAATACTGAATGGATTGGTTCTGATAATCTCAATAATAGGTTCGGCGTTAACGACATATTATGGCAATTTGTATCCAACACTGCTTAGCGATCACACCATTAATCTTGAGTTAGATATACTCCACACAAACACTGTCTTTGTGTACAAATAATGAAAATTTTGTTTTTGAATCTTTGCCATTGAAAGGTATGTCGAATATCATCTAAGATATGGCTATTTCCCAACATTTCATCACTTCGGTCCCTATTGTTGCGGAATATTTGTCGGATATTTTATACTCAATACACCAAATAATTATAAAATACCTCAGGTATGAAAATATTATTTGACAATGTATTTCATTGTTACATTGAAACAATAAGCCCATAAATAGACAATTTTCAGTAATGACTTTTTATGGGAAACAAGAATTACTCTCTTTTAACAACTATTATGAACAAAATATTACCCTTTTTCAAGACCTCACGTTTTCAAGAACTCGCAAATAATGTCTGCTTTTTAAGTGTTAATGGGTTTTCACACATTTACACAAAAAATATACAACTTTTTTAACTCCTAAAATGTATTAAAGCATAAAATTTTACATTAAATTTCAATTATTTAATAATAGGAGTCAAACCTATGGCCTAATACTGAATGGATTGGTTCTGATAATCTCTATAATAGGTTCGGCGTTAACGACATATTATGGCAATTTGTATCCAACACTGCTTAGCGATCACACCATTAATCTTGAGTTAGATATACTCCACAAACACTGTCTTTGTGTACAAATAATGAAAATTTTGTTTTTGAATCTTTCCCATTGAAAGGTATGTGGAATATCATCTAAGATATGGCTATTTCCCAACATTTCATCACTTCGGTCCGTATTGTTGCGGAATATTTGTCGGATATTTTATACTCAATACACCAAATAATTATAAAATACCTCAGGTATGAAAATATTATTTGACAATGTATTTCATTGTTACATTGAAACAATAAGCCCATAAATACTAGTATTATACTATCTACTGGAATACAAGTGAATAAAATGTATGTTTAAAACAAGAATATTCGTGGAATACAAGAATATCTCTATAAAACAGTCCATTACTACAGAGTTCCCTATTTATTCAATATTAGACATAATTAGTTGAGTGAATACGAGATAGGAATAAATGACATTATAATACTGTAGTCATAAAATATAAATCTATTTCCCAAATAAGATAAGAGTTTTGTTAAACAAATAATAATATGTTTTACGAATGCAGACTCAGAGCATAATATCATGGATAGTATGTCCTCTCATCAGTTTGTCTGTACTATTATTTACATATAAATGGAATAATGGTGTGGAGCCGAGCAGAGTCTCGTCAATCCTCTATTCATGTCTATCGCGAACCATTTGGTGCACCGGATTGTCATGGATTACATATGTTTGCTGTATTGGCAGCGGAGGTCTGTATACATGTATAGATTTTATACCAATGATATATTCCTATAATCTATCATTACTTATACATTCACGACAAGTCAAATAACAAACGAGTTTCTATTATATAAGGAATTGTCAACAGAATGCTATCGCATCCCGTGTTTGTGCCGTTGAGTCGATTAAGTTTTGGCGTTTATTTGTCTCATTTGGTTATTATATTCATTATGTTCTTCACTAAGAAGTCGGTCACCGATTGGACACATTTTGATTTTGTACGTATAGCCCTATTTCTGCCAATCGCTAAGACATAGAGATTTAAAATGTATTTGTCATCAAATATTCTTGCAGTTAACCAACGGAATGGTTACTATAATATTGAGTTATGTGTTGGCATTAGTGCTGTACTTCTTATTGGAGGCGCCGTTCGCTAACTTAGAGAAAGTGATTTTCAACGTCAATATTAAATCGGCTGAAAATAACGGCAAGTTATCTAAAGAGTCGCACAAAACCAATGATATAAATGGCAATAATTGTGATATAAATATTGGCACTGAAAAGATATCGCATGTAATGAATATGACGAGAATGTAAAGAAAATGTTTAAATAAAGACATCATTTAAATAATAAAACCATTGCTTTGTTTTTTATTATTTCTTCTTATTTTTCGGAAATATATTTATTTAGTGTTAAAATATTATATCAAATCCACAATAAAATCCTCTAAAGCTTTGGGAAAATATTTATGCAGTAAATATTTTAAATAAAATCTAAAGTCATTTGCCATTATAATCATAAACATAATCTATTGATATTATTCTGTATATTAACAAACATTAAATAAATTTACTAAACGGCAACTCTTTTGAATTCTTGAATAAATACATTACAATTTCTTCTGTAATGGTTTTGTCGTCTCATTTGATAGGTTTGTGATAAATTACATCACATTAATCGTATTTAAAGGCATTTTTTCATTCGCTAAATGAATTGCAAAAAACAAATTTATTTATACAACAAAAGAAGAAATAATTTACTAAAAGTCATTCGTGTATTACATATGACAATGTAATTCACATTTCATACAAAATCCAAAAAATGAAACATTTTAACAATTTTAATGGATTGGAAGAATAGAAAGGAGACGGAGGATAAGCCTTTGGTAATCCATGTGACCCCAGACGAGGGCTGGGCGTGGGTTATATCGATAGCTTGTGCCGCAATCAACGGCATTACATTTGGTTTGGTCCGGGCCTATGGCGTGATATTCTTCCAGTTGTTGGACACGTATAAACTGTCGCGAGAGTCGGCCTCCTGGCCCTTCTGCCTCTGCACCACTTTTACTCACCTCTCGGGTAAGGCTTACAGCAATCCTGTATACGGCAATCACAAGACTATGTAATAAATCAAATATAACAACAGGTCCGGTGGCGGGTATGCTATTATCTCACTATACTATGCGAACCATTGTATTCATGGGAGGACTAATCGCCGCCATCGGAATGATAATGTGTTACTTCTCGTCATCAATACTAGAGATTACAATATATATAGGAATAATTCAGGGTTTGCCTTACTTTTTAAAAAATCAATTTTAAACTAATATTTAATTTTTATTAAATTAAAATACAACAAAGGATTTGGAATCGGTTTGTCTTTTATGCAAACACCGGTCATATTAGCGCAATATTTCCAAAAATTCAGAGCCACTGCCACTGGTTTGATATATTCACTGTTTAATCAGCAATGAATAACTCAATTATTATACTATTATTTCCTCCACAGCCATATCATACGCCGGCGGAACAATTGGATCCTTTATTTTCCCCCCAATTATTGATTATATTTTACCCAAATATGGACTCAACGGGTCTTTCCTGATAATTGGCGGTATTTTATTGAATTCACTGCCCTTTGCTTTACTCTTACGTCCGGCGACTCCAAACAACTCGACGACTGTGAATAAACTTTTCATTGAAGTTAACAGACAGTTGTCTATCATTAGAGAGACCAAAGATGGTACTAATGTAAAGAGGAAACAGACAATTGTCGACAACACGACTCAAGAAAATGCACACGAAATGCAAAATGAAATGCATTCAGTAGTTGTCAAACACGAGTGCGATTGCGAACACAATCCAATCGATGGATCCGACGATAATTGTGTTGTAAATGCTTTGATTGACAGCTCATTTCAAATAGAAGACGACATTCAGATAATGAATCAAAAGAGAAATTGTTTTAATTATGATTGTATTTGTCGTCAAAAGCAAAAGTACTTCGAAGAAAAATCACACGAAGACAGCATTAGTGTTAAGACACTTCACTCCGAACCCAAATCAAGTGATTGGCAAAAGAAATGGCAAAGAGTGCGAGTAGTTCTCACTAATCCTTTGTATCTAATTCTCTGCACAACTCATGTGTCCTTTCAATGGGCGTAAGTTTAATAGAAATATCATAGAAAAAGGCATAACTAAAAGCGGTTTATTCTTCAGATGGATGACCCATCAGATGGTTATCATAGACTTCGCTATAGACCGGGGATTGTCTACACATCAGGCGGTTATACTCTTGAGTTCGTTCGCCGGCGCCGACCTATTCGGAAGAGTGGCCTCCGGTTTGGTGGCCGACAAGCGTTTAGTGCGGAAGAGGAATATAGTGTCCGTTTGTATTCTACTCATCGGTTTCCTAATCTTCATGACACCGACGGCCACCACATTCACCGTACTATTGGTGGTGACCATAGCGTTGGGGTTCGTGTCGGGCGCCATAATCGTGCTCTTCAGCGTTCTCACCATGGATTACGTGGGCCTCAACCGACTGCCCATCGCGTTGGGAACGTCGGCCTTCATTGTGGGCGTCACTACATTAGTGCGACCGCTGGTCGTCGGCTACTTTCGCGACACTTTCCACTCATACGACGGTCTCTTCCAATTCGTCGGTCTATTGGCTCTTTTGGCGGCACTTCTTTGGCTCTCAGAACCGTTCGCTCGACTGTGGGTCAGCCGAGACACCAAATATGGCAACGGCTTCAGAATCAGTGTCATCTGAAGACACTGACACCACTTCCATCCCTCCGATACCACCACTTCTTCCAGTTGTCGACAATAGTTGTCGTCATTTGTGTGCAAACCGTTTGGCAATACATTGAGAGCCAATCGTTTCACTCAAACGTTTGGTTTGAAAATTGAAAACTTTTTTTGTCAACACTTTTCTCGCCTTCGCTTCAAATCAGTTGTGATTTTGTTGTAAACATTTTTCTCACAATTAATTGAATCTATTTTTTAATTCAATGTTTTCATTGATTTTCCGATCGTTTTATTTATAAAATTATTTTATGTTTTAATTGTATTGTTTTTATCGGCATTTCATTGCATTTTAAAGTGTTTTGAGTTTTATTTGGTGTCAACTGTTGTAGTGTTGTGTCAATCGGTTTGACACTCAAAGTCTATAATCACCGGAAGAAGTGATCCCAACGGAAGACATGTCCGAAATGAATGACACGATTGAGTCGTCGTCGGAGTCGCCATCGGTTGCGGCCAATGAGTCGAAGTATGGATTGGAGGCCATTCTCGTCGACCTCGAGGTCGAGATCCAGTGCAAAGAAATTGTCGCCGATTTGGTCTCCAAAGTGGACGCCATGTCATTGGAGAGAGAAGTGGAGGAATTGAAACACAAACTCTCTCTTCAGGACAAAAGATATGAAATGAAAGAACAAGAGATGGAAGAGATGGCCAATCAGTTTGCCTGTAATGCCTATAATCAGACATTTGACGACCAAAAGGCCAACTATGAAGAGATGATCATTGAATTGGAGGCCAAACTTGAGTCCAAAGACTTCGACAAAGAGTTGGAAATCGAGTCATTGAAGCAAACGCTCAAAGAGAAAGACCAAGAGTTAAAGGAAGTGATGGAACCGTTAGTAACTGAATTGAATGAAACGAAACACAAATGCGAACAACTCTTGAGTAAATTGTCTTCTGTTGAGACCATTAACATGAATCAGAAGAACGAGTTGGACTCTTTGACACTACAGGCGAACAGATCTCAAGAGTTGGAGAAAGAAATGGTCGCCTTTAAGGAGACATTTGAAGACCAAAAGTGCAACTATGACGAGAAGATCATTGAATTGGAGACCAAATTTGAGTTCAAAGACTTGGAAATCGAGACATTGAAACAAACGGTTATAGAGAAAGAACAAGAGTTGAAGGAAGTGATGGAACCGTTGGAAAGTGAATTGAATGAATCGAAACACAAATGCGAACAACTCTTTGATAAATTATCTTCTTTTGAGACCATTAACTTGAATCTGAAGAACGAGTTGGAGTTTCTGACACAACAGGCGAACACATCTCAAGAGTTGGAAAATAAAATGGCTGTTTATAAGCAGGCAATTGAAGACCAAAAGTTCAATTATGAAGAGAAGATCATTGAATTGGAGAATAAAATGGTTGCCTATAGACAGACATTTGAAGATCAAAAGTTCAGCGATGAAAAGAAGATCATTGAATTGGAGGCCAAACTTGAATGCAAAGACTTGGAGTTAGAAATCGAGACATTAAGACAAACGGTTAAAGAGAAAGAAAATGAATTAAAAGAAGTGATGGAACCGTTAGTAACTGAATTGAATGAAACGAAACACAAATGCGAAGAACTCTTGAGTAAATTATCTTCTGTTGAGATCATTAACATGAATCAGAAGAACGAATTGGACTCTTTGACACTACAGGCGAACAGATCTCAACAGTTGGAGAATAAAATGGCTGAATATAAGCAGACATTTGAAGACCAAAAGTCCAACTATGAAGAGAAGATCATTGATTTGGAGAATAAAATGGTTGCCTTTAACGAGACATTCGAAGACCAAAAGTCAAGTTATGAAAAGAAGATCATTGAATTGGAGGACAAACTTGAGTGCAAAGACTTGGAGTTAGAAATCGAGACATTGAAACAAACGGTTAAAGAGAAAGAAAATGAATTAAAAGAAGTGATGGAACCGTTGGAAATTGAATTGAATGAAACGAAACACAAATACGAACAACTCTTTGATAAATTATCTTCTTTTGAGACCATTAACATGAATCTGAAGAAGGAGTTGGAGTTTTTGACACAACAGGCGAACAGATCTCAAGAGTTGGAGAAAGAAATGGTTGCCTATAAGGAGACATTTGAAACCCAAAAGTCCAACTATGACGAGAAGATCATTGAATTGGAGACCAAATTTGATTCCAAAGAGTTGGAAATCGAGACATTCAAACAAACGGTTATAGAGAAAGAACAAGAGTTAAAGGAAGTGATGGAACCGTTGGAAAGTGAATTGAATGACTCGAAACACAAATGCGAACAACTCTTCGATAAATTATCTTCTTTTGAGACCATTAACATGAATCTGAAGAAGGAGTTGGAGTTTTTGACACAACAGGCGAACAGATCTCAAGAGTTGGAGAAAGAAATGTTTGCTTATAAGCAGACATTTGAAAACCAAAAGTCAAGTTATGAAACGAAGATCATTGAATTGGAGACAAAACTTGATTCCAAAGAGTTGGAAATCGAGACATTGAAACAATCGGTTATAGGGAAAGAACAAGAGTTAAAGGAAGTGATGGAACCGTTGGAAAGTGAATTGAATGAAACGAAACATAAATGCGAACAACTCTTGAGTAAATTGTCTTCTGTTGAGACCATTAACATGAATCAGAAGAAGGAGTTGGAGTTTTTGACACAACAGGCGAACAGATGCCAAGAATTGGAGAATAAAATGGTCGCCTATAGGGAGACATTTGAAGACCAAAAGTTTAATTATGAAGAGAAGATCATTGAATTGGAGGCCAAACTTGAGTGCAAAGACTTGGAGTTGGAAATCGAGACATTGAAACAAACGGTTAAAGAGAAAGAAAATGAGTTGAATCAAGCGATGGAACCGTTGGAAACTGAATTGAATGCAACGAAACACAAATACGAAGAACTCTGCGATAAATTATCTTCTTGTGAAACCATTAATTTGAATCTGAAGAAGGAGTTGGAGTTTCTGACACAACAGGCGAACAGATCTCAAGAGTTGGAGAAACGAATTCTAGAATTCGAAGAACAAAAGCGATTGAAAGGCAGAAATTTTGAGTTAATTTTAAATCAGGCGAAGATTTGGGAGAAAAAGCTAACAACTGTTGAGTCGGACAAAGAGTCTCTCGAAACCAAACTCAAAGACATTCAAACAGAAAATCAGAAATTGAACGAAGAGTTGACCGTATATTTGGACAGATGTCGAGAAACGCATTCAGAGCTCAAGAATGAGAAATTGAAGAGCGATTCTCTGGTCAGTCAGTGGAGGTATTATAGGGTTCAGCACAAGAAAATCAGGAAAGATATGAAGAGAATCTGCGGAGACATCGATAACATTCTCGACGACTCTATCGATGGATTAGATTTGAAACAATTCATCATTTCATTAAAGAAAAGGTATTTTCAATTCATATTTATCTTTAGTTTTATTTTATATTAATTTCAATTTAACTTTAAATTAGATTCAATGGCGAAGAGAGCGAAGACGAGACCGAAGAGAATGAGGAGATTTGTGACAAACAGAAAGAAAACCAACGAAACGATAGAAAACAACCGTTGGGTTCATATAATGCATAAATAATTGAAAACCATATAAATTAATCTTATTATACGACAAAACATTTATTAATTCGTGACATTAACTCTCATAACGTATACATAAATGCATACATTAATCCACATTTTTGTATTTAATTTCAAATTGCGTCAAATATATAACATTTGTGTCAATAATCCTATCAAATACTTATAATCCAAATAATCCAATGATTACTTTTGATAAGTAAAAGATAAGTAATAATATTATAGTGTATTAATAGTAATACTGTAATCATAAACATTTTTATTACTCAATAAATATTTCTACAGTAACTGTATATTAATTGAAGCAAAAAAAGTTTTGCAACAATTGAATGAATAAACGATAACTTATAGTATAAGTAATGGACGAAAGATGTCTCTGACGTGAAGTCATTGTTTGGCAACCATTGAGTGAATGAATGATTGAATGCATTATTTGTTGTCTATATTTATGCCACAAATGAATTAAAAGTGTCACAAATTGTTCACTCAATTGTCGTTTTGCTTTGCATTTACTGTTCATTCAGTCGTTTGTATTGAATTGAATGCCAATCTGTGTCCTCTCGTTGTCATTCATTTGCTCTTAAACTCGACACTCATTTAAGTATTGATTTGTTTTGCTCTTTATTTTGTTGTCTCTCTTTCTCTCTCTCTTTGTTACACCTCTTTGTCCGCCAATTATAAGCCATTCATTAGACACTGTTTTAGCCACCGATTAGTTGATTAGGTATGCGATTGTATGGGACCTGTTGTCCGGTGATGTTGTGATAGGCAAGTGATGGCAAATGTCTGTTGCATTTGTCACCACTTTATGGCTCAAACACAACGCCTATAGAGTTATGCAAAAAGTGACACAAAAGTCAATGCATTACTTAATTGTTGTCATTATTTAATATTATTATAAAGTATTTTTAAATGAAATGATAATATAAAGTGTTTTTTGCGATAAATGAGTGATTAATTTGATAATTAATTTTATAGGTATTTAAAGCGCTTAATAGCGAGAAATTGTGCGAAAAAGCGATAATAAATATGCGATAATTGACATGAAATCCTATTTCCGAGCGAACAATGCGTTCATAACTTCTTTGTGACCGAAAATAACCCGACATTGAATTGAATGACAATTACTTATATTGTTGTCAAACAATTGTCGCCAAAACCTGTCCTCTCTTTTGCGCGAAACCGCGAACTCCTTTGCCATTAAGTGTGAGACAAAGTCAGACATAAGTGATTGCAATGATGTCTGAATTGCCGCTAAACCAAAGCGAAGACTCACTCAATGCGGACAACGATGTGGACAGTAATGGCGACGGAATCGGAGACGTGTGTCGCGACTTCTTGAGGAATGTGTGCCGCAGAGGGAACGCGTGTCGGTTCCGCCATCCGGACCCGTCTGAGGCCGAAGAGTTGGGCAAAAAGATTGAGTACATCTTCTGTCACGACTACCAGAACCGGGAGTGTCGGCGACAGAACTGCCGTTTCCTTCACTGCACTAAACAGGAGGAAGAGGTGTACCGATCGACGGGAAAACTGCCGCAACACGTGTTGGACAAAATGGCTCAGAACAAGGCCTCAGAGGTGGCCCAGAGTATGGCCAACGTTCCCATTTGTAAAGACAATCTGAAGGGAGAGTGCCGTCGAGGGCCCGGCAGATGTAAGTTCCGTCACGTGTCTCAGTCTGACTACGATATGGAAACGTCGCGAAACAATCACTCGTCGGGACACCACTCGTCCCGATTCGACGGCCACTCCGTTCGCAATCAAATGCATAACTCATTCAATTCTAACGCATTTAATGATACCTTTTCTCCTCCCGAGCCTAAGAGGAGAGCGTATGACACGAGCGCTGCTTTCAATACCAACAGTTTTGCTACTTTTACCGCCGATCGCGCCGGCGGTCTAAACCTAACCGGTCTTAACAGCGCCGCGAATATGTCTGACTTTGACTACAAACCCGACTTCGGGCCGTCGGGAGCGATGCATACAAACGCCGGCGCAGGTCTGGCCCCGAATACCATCTACTCTTCCGCTCGATATCTGGAGGAAGAGAACGCAGCGCTGCGACGCCGTATCGATGAGCTTAAGAAACAGGTGGCAGACCTGATGGCGACCAATGAGTTTCTATTAGAGCAAAACGCACAGCTCCGCACAATCGGCAAAGCAAATCAGGCACAGACACAGTCCACTACTGTCTCATCACTCGCGCCGCCCCCTCTCCCGCAGATGTCCAATGATTTCACTGAACTCGGAAGGACTGAACTAAGCGTAGGCGTTGTCGTTCCCGTCTCTCTCGGCAGCATTCAGGCCCAGACCATGACTGGTCTGCCCGTGTCCTCCATCGCGTCGATGTCTTTGCCCACAAGCGTTAGTCTAAGCAATTCTGCGCCACTCGTCAGTTACCCCATCATTACTACCCAATCGATGAGACCATCGATTATGACACACTCTTTAGGCCATTGACTACATTAGACACCTTCTCATTACTGTATAATGTATTTACTCATTAGTTGCACCGCTCTCTCTCTCTCTCTCTCTCTCTCTCTCTCTCTCTCGTATTTAATAATTTGGTTATTATTATAATATTAGATTAAATCCAATTTCTCTACTATTCTAATATCCAATATATGTTTGTTTAAACAAAAATGTCTATTAATTTAATTCCCATTTTGTTAGCGAAATGTCTTGAGAAGACATTCCATATATAGACCACTATTTTTTACTCTTCTGATACAATATATATATATATAATATTTAGTCATTTAATTTAATTGCCCTTAAAATGAAATACATTTATCTATTTCTATAAAAATATATGCAATACTTCCTCTAATATTAATATTTCTGTATTTATTTCATTTGATAATAAATATTAATTTAGACTTCAATTGCATTAAACATTAATGAATTTTTAATGGGTTTTTGTTAAAACAGAAAGTGGTATACGTTTACAGAAAATGAAATGCAATTAAATAAATCTAAATATAATTTTCTGATATTTGAGAGTTTAAATGAGTCGTTCAAATGTTTATTAAACACCATTTGTTTTATTTCAAAATATTTATGTATTTTGACTCTACTTATGATAAGATTATATAAGTTTTAAATCTCATATTATTTACATGTATTGCCGAGTATTGAGTCGACTGTAAAAGACGAGAAACTTTTTACTTGAGTTTCCTTTCGATCCGAAGCACAGAATTGTGGCGAAAGTGTGTCTTTTGTCACAATATTGTGATTTATATTGTGATTAATGATTGAAAAATTGAGATAATTGTATGAATTTAAGTTCATATACGGCATCGGATGGGATGTTAGAAGAGGTGATGGGTTTGAGGCTATGATAGGCGACGAGTGATGTGAATGAGTGCCAGCTATGGGCACAAGAGCTGATCGATTGGACATCATTTGCCAGTATTGAGAGTCAGGTATGGAATCAATGCCGAGATTCTTGCGGCGCCTTAAGATCTTAGCGATGTATGGGTTTTGCATGAGAAGACTCGAGTGCTGTTTCTCGTAAATGATTTGATTCCTAACGGCTTTCTGAACCTCTCGAAGATGTGTCTGATAATTGCGCTTCTGTTCCAAAAGCATTGCTTCGGTGGCAGTCCTGAGGGCACCGTTACTCCCATTCACTGATATTTGTTGCCTCCTTAGCGCCACTTGTGTTGCCATCACTTTCTGTCTCTCGACTACGAGAGTACAGTTATTGCACTGACAGTCTTTCCAACGGCAAAATTTCTTATGGCCTTAACGTAACACCGATTCCAACAATTTTATTATAATTTGACTTTTTCTGCACATATTTTTCTATATATACTAACCCTTAAGACATGAGATAATTCCATGGTTTCGACATTTGGCACATTTTGGTGTTCGTAAAACTCGTCTATTATTCCTTTCCATTAATACAAAACACAACTCGAAGTTAAACTTCACTTAAATTTACTGTAAAACCAATGTTTAAAAACTTGTCATAAAGTGTAAGGAAAACGTCTTCACACAAAAACTTAAATTCTATGAATGAAGTGTTGGAATAAAAGTCTGACTCTTCCCCGCAATTAGTTTATAGTCTATGTCTTAGTCATAATCTTTGTGTAGTGTCTGAGCCCTTATCATATGAGATGAAGAGATGGTTCCGTCACTGTATTTATAGGATGAGTGCACAGTTGTGTCCACCTGGAAATGGGGGGTAATTATAGCACAGAAGTGAATCGCGATCTCAACGACAACTATTCAGAGATTGGGTTTCATTTGGAGTGAAGAAGAGTAACAAATGATAACTTAAGTCAAAAGATTTAGGACTTAACGTTGGTTTTGCATAAAACAAAGCCTTCACTCAAACACTATTTGCGGGTTAATTGTCCGTAAAGTTTGTCTAAAAATTTATCAAAAATGTTTTTTTAAACTTTTTGCTAGTTTTGACAACATTTGACACTTAAAACAGCGGAAAACAACTGATTAAATCAATTGCCAACTATTCATTCAATTAGGATTTAACGGTTAATCATATTGATTATATGATTATGTCTATAGAATTAATACACAATTAAACCCGTAATTGAAATGATATGAAAATTAAATGAATGAATGGCTTAGAAAGTCGTTGTTTTGTTGAAAGCAATGCAAAAGCGAGTTATGCTTTGCTGTCAAATATGCGAATGAAATCTGATATCAAAATAGAGTTTATTCTTAATCTTAACTCCGATTCTGACATTTAAAGCGCCGACAAAAGCGGAACCGAATAAACGATAGAAACTGTGGTTTTGTGGTGCGATTCGATGCCAATGAGACCAAAATATCAACAAAGACTTAATTGAGTGAAAATACATTATAACTAAAACTCTTTGTATTCCTACAGAAAAATTAGCGACAATTTTATGCAAATTTTGAATATTTTTTGTCGTATTTTTGCATTTATTGCAAAACATTGCTTCAATGAAAATTTCACCCAAAAAATAGCGACAATTTTAAATTTAAAACATTTTCTGAGAATTTTGTGAAATTGTGTTAATTCTGTAGTTTTATTGAAATTCTATATTTGGTTTTAAAGCAATTTATTATTACGACAATTATAATGAAACAATGAAAGTAGAATATTTTATTATTCATTTGCCGATTGGTATAAATTCCATGTATAAAAATATTTAATTTTTTATGAAGGAATTTGCATTTTATGTTCTAATGATAATCAAATGTGTTGTTGAATTTCAATGACTATTTACCAAATTGTGATCAAACTCTACTTATTATAGGATTGAAATGGTTTGATAAACATAGAGAAATGTTCATGAATTGAAATGTGTTCATAAACTTTTTAAGTGAGACATAGGATGTGCTGACACAATATGTGATGAATTTGTTGTCTAAAAGTGTGGAGTCGTCTCATCAAAACCATTCATTTCAATGCAAAGCAACACATGTTCTCTATTTTAATACTTCTTTTGCTTTCACTCATTGCTTGCATTAAGGAATCGCATTGAATGTACTGTAGATATGAAATATTTGCTATGAATACAATATTCTGTCATTTATTACACTGTAATTCTGACTATAATTACATTTAATGTATTTTAATACAATATTTTAATGTATTAGGCTACTTGACTGCCATGTAAGTAAAATTATGAAATTTGTTTTATTAATTAAGTTCATATTCTTATGCACTAAAAATTTGTACAATATTATAGTTTTATGGAATCTTTCAAAATCACAATAAGATTACTATTACTATTAGACTATTAGACAGTCTATGTGTCCGTATTTATCAATGGCTTTAACGACAATTGGTTTAAATCAAATCCATTGACGAAATGAATAATTTGGTGAAAATTTACAGATTCCGACTTAAACTTTTTAATTGTAAAAAGTACTCAATCAGTACTACTCATACTGTACTCAATATGCAGCACAACTAACGATAGGACTACTGTATAGGAGTACTTTACACACACTTTTGTTATTTGTTATAATTAGTCCAAATATAAGGTAATGAATAAACAATTAAACACAGAATTGGCATATATTTTGAAAAATTACTTTATTTTGTGATTTAAATATTTGACTCAAAATAATAATAATAATCATATAATAAACAAAAACTAAGTGATAATAATGTATTCAGTTTTGACAATGGCTTTGATAGACATGATGTCTTCACACATAATCACAATCGAATTGATTTCAATGTATTTATAAAGTGTCTTAAAATACCAATCGTTTTATAAATCAGTAATAAATGTGTAAATAATAGATTTATAGGAACTTATAATTTAAAAACTTTCAAATAAGAGATAATAAATTCAGTATAAGATATAATTGTAATATAAGTGCACTTTTTATGTTTGTTTCATGTTTTGATTTTTGTATTTGTTTTTCCAAATAAAAGCAGTTATTGTTTGGAGAAAAAAGTTATGAAAATTAAGAAAATATGGAAAAGTGTGGCAAAAAGGAGACAATATTTGTATTTCGAATAAAAATTCTAAAAATTTGTTGACTTTTTTGAATCAAAAAATACTGTGAATATTAAGAATAGAGAGAGAAATAAATTTTTGTTTAGAAAATGGTTTTTGCGGTTTGTTTTCAGTTTAGAGTTAATGCGGAAATCGTGTTATCATTTGTACCCAAACTATGATTAGATTTATTGTAAGTATCGCTGTTTTGGACACTTGTGTCCGATATGTCGCTCAAAACATTCAAGTCATTCGTATTATTGCTTTCATTGGCGAAGTACTGTTCCCATGAATTGGATGGCAGAGTAGTGTCTGTGCAGTCAATCTTCTCATTAGTGTTCATTGCATTGCTATCCCCTTTCGGCGAAATCGTTTGACACAACTCCAGAAGCAGATCATCGGTGGCGGCGTCTGAATGATTGCCACTGTCTGTGATGTCTTCGATCTCAGTGGACGAGTCGGTGTCTTCGTTGCGATCGCTGGTCCCTTTCGGGCTGTCATTCAGTGATAATGTCGTCAAATTAATTTCATTACAACTGTTGTCCACATTTGATCCGCTGATTGGTTCGTTAGCATCGAGTTCTGGTTTGGCGTCTATGGAGGCATCGGTTGATATGTGGGCGCCGTTTGCGGCACTCTTTGACTTGGAGTCCATGAAGAGAAACGAGTGATTCTTTAGCGCCAATTGTTTGAGCACTTGATTCTCGTGTTGAAGTTTAGCGACAGTTTGATTGAGTTCTTTGTTGGCACTCATTTGCCACTTCACTTCTGTGGCCAGAATAGCCGAAGTACTCTTCGTTTCATTCAATTCTCCGATCAATGCAAACATTTTTGTTCCCAAATCTGACAACTCTTTCGCCTGTTTTCTCATCAAAGCGTCCTTTTCTTCCAATCTCTTCATCTGATCGTTGATGAGCTTCTGCTGAGCCTTCAATACAATCAAAGAGTTAGTCATTGGTTGTCATGAGTTGACACGAAAAGAGTGATAACGAGACAATACTAACCAATTGAGTGAGTCTTTGTTGAATGGATTGATATTCTTGTAGAGAGTGGTGAGAGAAGAGCTGATGTGCGCACGAATGGAGACCAGTATTGCAATCGTTGAGTTGAGCTCTGGTTCGCATCCATAAGACAATTGAGTCGATTGTCGAACTGAAGTCAATCCAAAGCGCTTCCAAACGTATCTTGAGATCATAAGTGAGTGAATCTCTCTTAATGTACAGAACGTTGAGTACGAGAACAGCGATTGTCATCACCTCGTGATCGGTGGCGAAGCGGAAGCCGTCGGTCACTATCACAAAACCCGAAGAGTAGTAACAGTCGAGCCATCCGTCGATGAATTCATATCCAGTGATGACATCGTTCTTGTATTTGAAGAACAGATCAATCACTCGACTCGACTGCCATCGGGTCTGGCGTTCAAACAATGAGATGACTTTGATTAGACACTCGCCGTCCCGGAGCTGACCAATCGATGGTATCTTTGGTGATGTATTGGACAAGTAGTTGAGCACTTCCAGCACCAGATGAGAGCCATTCGCGTCGAACCTCACCTCCAGTTCCCCTAAATTCACATCCATTTCCAAAATAAATCACAATTTGTTTGCATTTTGTGTTCAAAAAGCCATCACTTCTTTCGCCGACTCTTTCCCTCGTTTTTGTCAATTATTTCATCAAAAATATAATTATTTATTATAATTATATTCACAACAAATCCTATCCTTTCTCTCAACTAATTATACAATAAATACTAATTTATATTAAATTTGTTGTAATTTTTCGTATCGTTTGTTAAAAAATAATATTTAAATATAAAAAAATAATTAATTAATGAATCATTAAATTCGCAATAAATGGCGATAAAAGTGTTCAACACTTCAGTCGTATAAACAAATCAAATGGCATTCAATTCAATCACATTTCAACACTATTTCAACACAACATTCAATACAGCACTCAATACACCGATAAGACTGTCATTCAATACAATAGTAACCGATATTTGGATCCAAAATCTATTGCTTTCTATAAATGACGTCAACTTTTTGTTACGTTTTGTTTGTCGTGTTTTGAAAGCAATGTTTTGGTGAAACTATTTTTCAAATCATTTGACTTCTTGTAATCAGACTCTGGTTATTGTGTCGAAGACAACAACTCTTCTGATGGCACTTAAAGGGTATGAATGTATCACTTGTTAACTCATGTCATCATTGAATGCTTGCTCTGCACCCAAACCAGGGATGAGTTCATTATACTGGACAGCGATGCAGACGATGTGGAAGTGGTGTTGGATTCGGACTCATCCGATGACATCGAAATCATCGAAGAGGTGGGAGATATAGTAGTGTCCGCACACTTCGTCCACAAATCACTCGACAAGAAAGTGGACACAATCTTGGAGTCGAGGCAACGGCTAGAGAAGAGGCGCACAAATTCATTAAAACATACCAATGAAAACACTTTGAAATTAGAGTTTCATTCCCCACCTCCACCTCCACCTCTACCTCCACCTCCATCTCCATCCCTACCTCCACCTCCATCTCCATCCCTACCTCCATCTCCATCAAAGACTCCATTGAATACAAGTGGAAGCACTGGAAGCGTACCAATTGTTAACCAAACGGACGCAGTTGTCTCTAATGAATCCAAATCTATTCCAGTTTATGACAAGAATAATGAGACATCAAAACGAAAATACAGTGAAATTAAGATCAGCTCTTGTGATGAAAGTCATAAAAGAGAATCCATTTCAGAGCCAAAGAAACGCAAATTGCATTTGAAATGCGTTCACAATAATTGCAATTTCTTGGCGTCGAGACAAACAGAACTCATTTACCACAACTCCGAACACTTCGGCATTTTTGTCTGTCGGGACCCGAAGTGTGTGTTTAAGGCCAAGACTGCGGTCGCTCTGAACGCACACATGAGAAGACACCGCAAATCAAAGTCAATGAAAAGGTTTTTGATGAAAGACAGCAAAGTTTTCTGCGATTGCGGCGAAATCTCTTGCATTAAAGCTATTTAGATATTTTGATATTTTCATCACATTTTCATTAATTTTCTTTACTATTTTGATAAAAGCATTGCTTTAATAAAAAAACTTGTATTTAATGATTAACTTATCGTTTTATTAATTAGTATTACGAAAACTTTTCAAAGCTTGTAATGAAGTATATTTTGACATTTATTGTTATAATTATGGATAAATAATTTAGTTTTACATTAAAAATATATGCATTTAATGAATAAATTTACCGGTAATTGAAAAATGAATAATAAATGAGAGAATATTCTGTAAATAAATACAATAGCAATGCATTGAATGTATGGCACAAATAATGACATCTATTGGTTTCATTCATTCATTCAAACCATTGGTTTGTTTTGTTTGTCAAACAATTCAAATGAAGTGTCGATTGAAATGAGTTTGAAGTCGAGTGAAGCCGAAGAAGTGGTGAAAGTGGAAGCGTTTGACCACCACTTCAGACAAACCATATGCGAGACTCGCAGTCATTATCGGTCGGGAAGGAGACCGACAGCAGTCAAAGTGTTCACAATCAGCGATGAATCCAAATATCTTCTCATACAAGGAGTTCCGGACATCAAGAGTGATGTGAAACAAGAACTCTTCAGATTATGTCAACCATTTGGTCCAATTGATGGCCTATTTCTCGCCGATTATCCGCATTGCGAGCCATTCACGAAAGTATATCTCATTAAATATAAGTTCTTCGCCAACGCTGTCAGAGCCAAGAAGTCTTTGGACGACCGAAACTTTTTGGGATCCATTCTTCACGTGTGTTACGCACCAGAGCTCGAGTCCATCGATGAGACCAGAGATAAGTTGGAACAGAGAAGAAGATATGTGTCTTATGTGCTCAACAAGGAGTGAGTTTTACTCCTATTGTCGTGTTTTAGCCATTAATCCATTATTCAACCACTGATTGGATATTCTTTTTATTCAATACTTTTATAGACAATCAAAGACACCATTGAATACAAGTGGAAGCACTGGAAGCGAATCAATTGTTAACCAAACGGACGCAGTTGTCTCTAATGAATCCAAATCTATTGTAGTTCATGACAACAAAAACGAGACATCAAAACGAAAATATAGTCAAATTAAGAGCAGCTCTTGTGATGAAAGTCACAAAACAGAATCCATTTCAGAGCCAAAGAAACGCAAATTGCATTTGAAATGCGTTCACAATAATTGCAATTTCTTGGCGTCGAGACAAACAGAACTCATTTACCACAACTCCGAACACTTCGGCATTTTTGTCTGTCGGGACCCGAAGTGTGTGTTTAAGGCCAAGACTGCGGTCGCTCTGAACGCACACATGAGAAGACACCGCAAATCAAAGTCAATGAAAAGGTTTTTGATGAAAGACAGCAAAGTTTTCTGCGATTGCGGCGAAATCTCTTGCATTAAAGCTATTTAGATATTTTGATATTTTCATCACATTTTCATTAATTTTCTTTACTATTTTGATAAAAGCATTGCTTTAATAAAAAAACTTGTATTTAATGATTAACTTATCGTTTTATTAATTAGTATTACGAAAACTTTTCAAAGCTTGTAATGAAGTATATTTTGACATTTATTGTTATAATTATGGATAAATAATTTAGTTTTACATTAAAAATATATGCATTTAATGAATAAATTTACCGGTAATTGAAAAATGAATAATAAATGAGAGAATATTCTGTAAATAAATACAATAGCAATGCATTGAATGTATGGCACAAATAATGACATCTATTGGTTTCATTCATTCATTCAAACCATTGGTTTGTTTTGTTTGTCAAACAATTCAAATGAAGTGTCGATTGAAATGAGTTTGAAGTCGAGTGAAGCCGAAGAAGTGGTGAAAGTGGAAGCGTTTGACCACCACTTCAGACAAACCATATGCGAGACTCGCAGTCATTATCGGTCGGGAAGGAGACCGACAGCAGTCAAAGTGTTCACAATCAGCGATGAATCCAAATATCTTCTCATACAAGGAGTTCCGGACATCAAGAGTGATGTGAAACAAGAACTCTTCAGATTATGTCAACCATTTGGTCCAATTGATGGCCTATTTCTCGCCGATTATCCGCATTGCGAGCCATTCACGAAAGTATATCTCATTAAATATAAGTTCTTCGCCAACGCTGTCAGAGCCAAGAAGTCTTTGGACGACCGAAACTTTTTGGGATCCATTNAGTCGAGGCAACGGCTAGAGAAGAGGCGCACAAATTCATTAAAACATACCAATGAAAACACTTTGAAATTAGAGTTTCATTCCCCACCTCCACCTCCAGCTCTACCTCCACCTCCATCTCCATCCCTACCTCCACCTCCATCTCCATCCCTACCTCCATCTCCATCAAAGACTCCATTGAATACAAGTGGAAGCACTGGAAGCGTACCAATTGTTAACCAAACGGACGCAGTTGTCTCTAATGAATCCAAATCTATTCCAGTTTATGACAAGAATAATGAGACATCAAAACGAAAATACAGTGAAATTAAGATCAGCTCTTGTGATGAAAGTCATAAAACAGAATCCATTTCAGAGCCAAAGAAACGCAAATTGCATTTGAAATGCGTTCACAATAATTGCAATTTCTTGGCGTCGAGACAAACAGAACTCATTTACCACAACTCCGAACACTTCGGCATTTTTGTCTGTCGGGACCCGAAGTGTGTGTTTAAGGCCAAGACTGCGGTCGCTCTGAACGCACACATGAGAAGACACCGCAAATCAAAGTCAATGAAAAGGTTTTTGATGAAAGACAGCAAAGTTTTCTGCGATTGCGGCGAAATCTCTTGCATTAAAGCTATTTAGATATTTTGATATTTTCATCACATTTTCATTAATTTTCTTTACTATTTTGATAAAAGCATTGCTTTAATAAAAAAACTTGTATTTAATGATTAACTTATCGTTTTATTAATTAGTATTACGAAAACTTTTCAAAGCTTGTAATGAAGTATATTTTGACATTTATTGTTATAATTATGGATAAATAATTTAGTTTTACATTAAAAATATATGCATTTAATGAATAAATTTACCGGTAATTGAAAAATGAATAATAAATGAGAGAATATTCTGTAAATAAATACAATAGCAATGCATTGAATGTATGGCACAAATAATGACATCTATTGGTTTCATTCATTCATTCAAACCATTGGTTTGTTTTGTTTGTCAAACAATTCAAATGAAGTGTCGATTGAAATGAGTTTGAAGTCGAGTGAAGCCGAAGAAGTGGTGAAAGTGGAAGCGTTTGACCACCACTTCAGACAAACCATATGCGAGACTCGCAGTCATTATCGGTCGGGAAGGAGACCGACAGCAGTCAAAGTGTTCACAATCAGCGATGAATCCAAATATCTTCTCATACAAGGAGTTCCGGACATCAAGAGTGATGTGAAACAAGAACTCTTCAGATTATGTCAACCATTTGGTCCAATTGATGGCCTATTTCTCGCCGATTATCCGCATTGCGAGCCATTCACGAAAGTATATCTCATTAAATATAAGTTCTTCGCCAACGCTGTCAGAGCCAAGAAGTCTTTGGACGACCGAAACTTTTTGGGATCCATTCTTCACGTGTGTTACGCACCAGAGCTCGAGTCCATCGATGAGACCAGAGATAAGTTGGAACAGAGAAGAAGATATGTGTCTTATGTGCTCAACAAGGAGTGAGTTTTACTCCTATTGTCGTGTTTTAGCCATTAATCCATTATTCAACCACTGATTGGATATTCTTTTTATTCAATACTTTTATAGACAATCAAAGACACCATTGAATACAAGTGGAAGCACTGGAAGCGAATCAATTGTTAACCAAACGGACGCAGTTGTCTCTAATGAATCCAAATCTATTGTAGTTCATGACAACAAAAACGAGACATCAAAACGAAAATATAGTCAAATTAAGAGCAGCTCTTGTGATGAAAGTCACAAAACAGAATCCATTTCAGAGCCAAAGAAACCCAAATTAAAAGAGACGCCAAAGATTCGGTGGAGGAAGTGATGACCAGACATATCAAGTCATAACGAATGCAAACATATTTGAGTTGATAACCACTCTGTGATCATTGATGAGACATTGCAGTCAATTCAAAAAGTTGTGAATCAGTGGTCAAAAAAATGATCGTTTTATGTAATTGTAATAATGATTAAAATATATACAAATATATAACAAATTTATTCTCATGTTTTATCTTTAGGCAAAAGACCCAAAGACTGGAGACAAACACTTGCGGCCAACGCTTTCGCCAACTTTTTATTAGCGCTCGAAACGGAGGGCTGGTATTCAACGCCTCCCATAACAACCTATCATTTGGATTAAGAGTTAATAAAGTAATTGTTTGTTTAAATAGTATACGAATACCTTAAACGTGAAGGTCTTCTTATGCGGCGGTCCCTCTTCAGACACCTGTTGATAGACGGGTCCACCCATCTTGCGTTTGGAGCACATCTCATACAGAATAGAGACCGGGTTTCGGCCCCCATTGGCTGCGATCCGGGCGTCCTTCGAGTTCTTGTTGGCGCCCGACATCAACTGAGTCGGAAGATTGCGCACCTGTTCCTCTTCAGCCACTAAACCCTTTTTATCCATTTTGATGTCTAAAGCGATTGGGTTGAGAGTGCCCTCGTTGTTCTTACCCAATCCCTGACCCGGACTCCATCCCATCTTCAGAAGCAAATGCATTCCAACGCCTCCAGTGATGGGCGCAGCCGTCTTCAGCTGATCCTAAGAATCCAAACACGTATTCATTATATACCGAATGCATTAAACATTGTCTGAATGCATACCTTCCGAGTCCACGCATTGTATGAACCGTTGAGCTGTTCGGGAGTCAATATATTAGCGCCAGTACTGCCGATGAACTGTCCCGGGACCATCTTGGATTCCGCCCATTCCGTCATCTGTCAGATCAACACAATTAATACCAAATTGATAATTATCATAAACAAGGTATAACCATTTGATTAGCCTGGTACATCTGCTTTAGGGCCACCACGTTGTGCGGGTCATCCGACAGTTTGCGCATCGCATTCAGTCTTTGAGCCATAACTGATCCGATGTCTATCGGCATCAAAGACTGAGAGAATACTGAATCCACTTTAGCTTCGCTTTCATTAGTGGTCGAATCGGCCGCCGATTGAACGGCTGGTGACGCGGAAACGGTTGTATCGGTTGTTGTGTTGAGAGGTGTAGTCGTCGGGGGAATGAAAGTGAAGGCTTTCTGGAGGTCATCGGAATAATCGGGCGGAGGAACGGGTTGTGGAGTCGACGAAACACTGGCTTTTGGTTCCGGTTTCTTAGCTTTGAGGGGTGGGGGCGGAGGCGGCGGAGGCATTGACTCCGGAACTTCTTTCCACTCGAGTTCCTTAAGTCGATGTTTATTACCGCTCGAAACGGGAAACTGTTCTCTTAATTCAATGGACAACTCTTTGGCCGAACGACTCGGCAATTGATGGAAATTTCTGACAGAAAATTGAATATCTTTTCTTTCCTTGAGTTTGAATGGATGTCTGATTGTGAAGATATTGCCGTCAGCTGTGGTCGCGACGGACTCGCAATCGCTGTCAGAGTCGATATCAGAGTCGGAACCGACGACCGATTCGAGTGTGGAAATGGCGCGACAAAACTCTGTCCACTGTTGGACAGACTTCTGAGTCGTCAGTTCCCGCAGATGTCTTAGATTGAGTTTATTAACGTCCGTCCCTTTCGGCAAATCTCCCTTTTCTATCATTTTTATCAAATTATTTCTCGCGATTTCATAGAGTCTTTCTTTGTCTATCGGTTCCATCGATTGTCTACTCATTGAGCGTCTGTCCCGACGATTGCGATCGCTTGGAGACAGAGAGCGGCGACTGTTTTGCTTATTCTTATACTTATAGCTATCCTTATAAAATGGTGTAACACTTCTTCGGTCGTCTCTCCTATGCCTGGAGTCCTCGTTGGGTGACAGCGATCTTCTTCGAGATCTCTTGTTGTACTCAATTGGCGATCGACTCCTCGACCGATACTTCCAATCCGTTTCATACAATGGACTCAATGGTCGCGAATAGTCTCGACTCCGATGTCTGGGACGGCTCTCCGTTCCCTCATAATAAGAACCATAGAAGTAGTCCTCCTGTTCTGCCGAAGACTTTATCGGATAATACGAATCGTTTTGCAACTCATAATCGGACGAACGCTTCGACGACTTCTTGTGTCGGCGTTTGCTTTCGTCACCGCTTTTACTGGACTTATGTTTCGATGACTTCTTCTTCTGTTCAGACGAGCCGTCGTTTTGTTGGTCTTTGAATTCAATGCCCGCATAACTCGTCAATTGTTCCGATAATAAGAGTTTCATTACTTTACTCTCACTCTCAGTGTCCTTACGATCAACGCTTGCGTCCGATTTGACCGCAGATTCGCTACTCTTCGACGACTTCTTCGACTTATGTGTCTTTGACTTGACTTTACATTTGGACTTATGTTTCGACTTATGTCTCGACTTCTTGTGTTTACTCTTGCGGTCGTCTCCGCTCTCGATCTCTCCCTCTTCGGCCACAATCTCTCCGTCCTCTCCATCGCTGTCGTCGGTGTTGTCTTTGCTGTCGTCGAAGAGTGACTTCGAGATCGCTTCCAACAAAAGTGGGTCTAAATTATCGCTCATTTGTGACACAATTGAACCAAAAACTCATTTCAAACCACAATTTAATTGTTTTTATTTACACTCAATCTTGCGTTCAATGCATTCAACGCATGCGTCCATCCATTCGCTAAACATTCAATATTTAAATGCATTTTTAGTTTCAAAAAAAGTTATCAAATATTTATTAAAACTTTTTATAAGAACAAAAGTTTTGACACTTTTTCTGCATTTTTTATTTGATTTGTTTTTCTTTCTATCGTTGAGTTGACTATAAAATCGTTTCTTTTGTCTATAACTCAATGGTTTTGTTGAATAAATAACAGTTTAATTGATAGAAATGTCGCCCTTTTTCTCATTTTTCATATTTATTTTGTAGACTTTTCATCAATTTTTGAATTTTATTTTAGCAAATCATTTATTTATTAAACTTTCATAATTAAACAATGTTAAACACAATTACTGTGTGCAGTATCATGGTCATTTTACTGTATACTAACTAATAAATTATAATAAATCTAAAATAATTTACTATTTCTTCGTATTCACAAACCAGATGTCCAGTGAAATGAGTTTTAGACTTGTTTTCAAAACTATTCAACATTTGTTTTCGTTGTTTTAAATATTAATTGTTGTTATTATTTGAATTGCAGACACTTTTCAAAGAAACGGGATATAAATGCAATTTTGTTGAATCAAACAAATAAATATGCATTTGTTTTTCAATGATTAATACATTTGTTTCCGATTTCTATAAATCTTATGTCGAGAATATTCTGTAACAACAGAATAGACTGCATGTGTTTAAAGAAATATTTTGTAAAAAATATGAATTGTATTACTCATTAAACAATCAATATTTAGTTATTTTTATGTCAGAGTATTTCAATGATTATCAGAAAACTGTTTCCAATTGCTCTCAAATATATCACAAACACATTCAGACATTAATTATTTGTATGAATTTCAGAGTCAAAAGCTTTTTTGTTGTAATCAAATCAATAAATAATCGATTATTTCATTGTTTTAAAGTTTTTGCATCAATATTATTGAACACTTTTCTACAACTCATATATGATTCATAAAACTCATGCCATTATTCCTACACCTGTTTCATAATATTTAAGCATTTTCTACAGAAATAGTACGAAAAATATATGAAATTGTCATTAATTTTATGCCAAAAATATGTTTTCAAAAATAGTGGTCTGCGTTAACGCAACTAACATTTATTATGAAAAATAAATTTATTTTGTCTCTGGGTTTATAAAAGTGATTAACTATTTATGCAAACTATTTAATTCAAGTGTTCATTCACTACACGACTAATTGTTAAACACAATCATTTTAAACCTACATTCAATTAACAATCAACTTGTCTATCAATACTACAATCATTATGAAGACAATCATTATTATACTGTTATTCGGATTCTGGTATTAAGTTTTATTAATACATCTTATGTTAAAAATTAATTTTCGTTTTCAATTTCTTGAAGTTTGGGCGAAGAGAAGGTGAAGACAGAAGTCGAATGCGAGTGTCGTTTACAACTAAATAGTGGCAAAAAGTTGCAGAAAATAGAGATCCCGACTAAAGAGATCGCAGTCTCCAACCAATGCAATACCGATGACTTTATACTCTGTGCCGAAGCGTGTAATCAAAAGGTATTTATTTAACAAAAATAAATTCTGTCAATTAGTTGTTAAACAAGTGATCGTTTGGTTAGATATCAAACGAGACAAACGGCTATAATCTAACTGAACCGCAAGCGGGTGTCGAGAGTAGTGTAAGTTTGGGTCAATCGTATTGCGATAAAATTGGACACGACGTGAGAAACGCCCGGATCTATCAATCGGTGACTCTTGAGTGTGAAATCGAAAGAGAGATAACTCAGGAGAGGAACGGAACCGTTATTAGTGTCGGCACTTCTGAATCAGAGTCTTCCATCACTCGATTCGTCGAAAGCGGTTTCAAACAGTCCTTCAATTGTGTCGACAAAAAGTTTGCGTTAAACGAGTAAAATATGCTTTTCAACGACTCAACCATTTATTACTCCAATATATTCTCAATTATTTGAAACGTTTTCACGTTTAAAACACATTTCAAATAAATCTGATAATTAGTATTTAATAAAAATAAGTTTAATAATAATTCTATTTATGAAATTGTTGGCGATTTCTGAATGAATTGAATTTCACTTTAATTTGAAAGTAAATATATATAATAGGCTTAAAGTAAACGCCGATTTTATCAACTAATTTAGATGTATATAAATATAACACTGGAATTGATGTGAGATATGAGAGCAGACTTTATCCCAAACTTTGCGATCCAAAAGCGAGTCTTAACTACACATAACTCGTGCTCTCAAATGTTTATCGCATATGATATCAAAAGGCAGACTATTTTAACACACATTTGAGTTCTAATTATAAACCGAGACATTTTAGTACTCCATAGAGACACACAATTCATTCACATATCCGTCTTTAATTTAATTTTCGCAAAAATTTAAATTAAAAAATAAATAAATTTAAGACATTAATGAAATTAAATAAAGAAAACAAAAACCAAAATCATGTTTAAAAATCATTTATAAATAAAAAACTATTTAATGATGAAATTTAATTTAATTGCCATTGAATTTCTCCCCCGATTTGTGAGTCTTTGATAATTGTTGGGACAATAAATGATTTGTGAATTTTGTTTCGTTTTTCTTTTAAAAAATAAGTCTTAGATTTTGTCAAAATTACAATATTTATAAATATTTAGTTGAAACGATTGGAAAAAGCAATTAATTAATTGTTAATAATTTGTCAATTTGTCTGTACAATAAATATTAAGATCATTACCGGTAAGTATATTAAAGGACCAAATATTTATAAATTTATATACTGTATAATGTAATTGTTGTAATTGTAGTAATTCTTTGAAGCATTCAATGCAAAATACAACACAAGATGTGATTTTATGGTTTGTTTGTCTCATTTTGAAGAGTAAATAAAGAAAACAATTATATGTATAGAGAATAGAGAAACAGAAAAATCACAGTCGAATCAAAAAATTTATTTTATATTTTATGTTAATTTAATAATTACTAAAAGAAAGTAGTCTTGCAATTCATGAATGAATTTTTTCTATTGAAACAAAGCTATTGTTTTTAAATTGGATGACAACTCCTTTTCTCGATCGGCGGCTGATTCTGATTCAAAGACAAAGATTTCTGTACAACCAATGAACCAGTATTTTGTGTCTCGTATTTATTATATATATATTTATATAAATATTATAATCACTTATTCGTCAAATTCATCAGCAGTTAATCAATTAATTTCTAACAAATTATCCAAAATTATGCTTAAAATTGTTGTCAAATAATTTCTTTTAATGTAAAATTCACTTCACTTCACATTTTTGAATGAAAAAGATTTTTTGAAACAAATTTTGTTTAGTTTTGCTTTTGTGATGATATTTGTGGCACAAAAGTCGCACATAATTTTGATTCTCACAAGTCTTGTGCACCAATTGATCAGTTGGTCGTTATGTCAAAGAATTTATGAAAAATTATAAGCGAATCGTATCGACAATTCATTGTGTGGTAGGCTTTGGTTGCTTCGGAGGCACACCAGAGAAATAATGATTAGTTTTTTAATGCACGCAATCACTAGAGTTTGAGTTTTATTTCACAACAAAATAACTTAATTTAATTGTCATTTAGAGTGCAGTTTAACGACAGTCTCATGTATTGGCCGTCGAACTCGAATCCGTGCTGTTATTCGTCTCATTGTCCAAATCGTCTCCATTTGTGTCCGTTTCGGGCAATCGATTACCAGTCGAGCCGTTGTTCTCATCGCCAGAACTCTCGTTACTGTCATTTCCGTTGCACTCATTATTATTGCTGTTCTTATCATTTTCAGTGACCAACGGTTCCGTTTCATCACTGGTTTCACAACTGAACGCCACTCGAGCCAAAGAACACTCGTAGATCACATCGGCTATAATGCCGGCCACCCCCTGATCTAATATTTGTGACATAACCAGAGCTAAGAGTCTTTGCTGGAACTGAACAAACAGTTGTCGATTGTCGGGAACACGTGATATACACCTCAATGTGGACGCAGAGCGCCGAACCATATCTAATGTCGTTCCCATGAGTTCGGGATTTTCTCTTAAAGCGTTAATGCCTTGAGAATTGGCCACTTGTAGTGCCGACTGTTCCGCCTGTTCTACAAACGATATTAACAAAGGAATGGCACAACCGGTCAGTGCTATCGCTCGAGCGGATGAAGAATCTGCTGACGACAGGTTCGATAATAAGACAACCGAAAACTCTCGTATTGTTTGGTCTTCGTGTCGGCTCAGACTCCGCGCCAAATTGTGATAGAGTTTGTCGATTCGACTCCAGGGAGGAGTGGCCAGCATTAGGTCCACATTCGAGTCAAGGATTGACAGTTTTGAGAGTGACTCAAACGCCAGACGTTGTGGTGAGAGATAATAGTTGGCAAAGGGAAGAGTGTCCTGAGCGTAGGACGACGGACACACCGCCCAATGCAAGAGCCCGTCCAGGAATGGCAAACTGATTTGCTCCGAATAGGGCGACAGATCTAACTGTCCACTCAAGTTGGCGATTGTCACTAACGTGTTCTCGCGGATGGTGTGCAGCACATCCCACCACCACTCCTTCTCCACTATCTTCTCATTCTTCTCCCGATCTTCGCTGGCAAATAATTCTTCCTCAATAGAGCGCTCAAAGTTACGCTTCTTAGAGGTGTGCGAGTGATGGAGGAGTAGGAGTCGAGACATCACTAACAATAGTCCCGAATGTTTCGACATATTCTCATCATTTCCGGGAACGAAAGACAGATTCCTCAACAGTGTTGACAAACAAAGACAGCGTCGGGTCAGTGAGTCCTGATAGTCGTACCCAATATGAACCGCCGGCTCATCCATATCATAGGACTCGTCTTCGTATTCTTCTCTGTCTTTCCTTTTATTAAATCTCTCCAAATCTGATTCGCGAACTCTTGGAAACTGACTGTCGTCTGACTTTACACTCTCTTTGTCCGAACAATTGTTGACCACATTATTGTCGTTTTGATCTAAGTTTGACTCTTTTTTGATCTCAACGCAAGGTTTTAAATCGTTTAATAAATTATTTTTCACATCAGTTGTGGCCAAACAATCATCACTTGTATTGAGCGAAATCTTGTCTTCGGCGGACATTTTCCAACTAAAACTCGAATTTCTGTTTCGTTTTCTATTTTTCTTCATAACTCTCACAAACCGACAAAAATTCTCATCAGGTTCAAAGTACGTCTGGATGTGATCCGTTCGCTCTCCGAATCCAACCGTCCAGTGGTCGACACCGCCGGTGAACCCATTCTTCATGAGATCCCACTTCTTGTCGGGATCGTCGATGAACAGTGACTTTCCGTTCTTAATCTTAACTGTCTTTCCGTTTCGCGATTTGAACGTAAAGTTTGTGGTATTGAGAAGTACTAACTGTTCATCTGATGGAATGTCACACTTTGTTGGTGTCGTACACCTCTCGTCGTCGTCTTCTTTCACACCGTCGCTCTCACTATCACTTAAGTCTGTATTCAATTCGTACCACAATTTAGTCCTTTTGGTGGAACTAATGGATTCACTTTCCACGGGATTATTGCATTTGTTTGACTCGAAGCCGATTTCCGTGTCGTCAAAGAGACCGTCAAATATTTCACTTAAGTATCGTTTGTAGTGTTCGAGTAAAACCTCTAACATTCCGGGCATGTGTTGGAGACCGAAGTAGAGGACAGTTGAGTCGTCGTGTAGAAGAACACTGAGAATATCGAGAGCCCACGTGCTCTCCGCTAATAGACCCGATTTGAGACACATAATCAGTCTCCAGGCCTCGACAGAAGTCAGGTCTCGAGCGCACAGTCGCCGCCGTTTACTCATTGTGGGAGTCGTGGCCTCAACCGAATCGGGAGGAAAGATAATCTCTTTTTTGATTTGATGGAACATTGGATGGTGTGGTTGTGGATGAGAGTATGGCATCGACTGGTGCGGTGGCATCATATGAGGCGGAACTTTGTTAGGCGTTGGCATATTTGATATGAACTGACGATTTGGATCACTTCTCGGACCAAAGTTCGACATTTTGTTGATCTGATGTCCGCCGCCATAAGGAGTGGGACCCGAATATAGTTCGTGCGGCGGAACACTTTGTGAGGGATTGAACCTATTATGCGACCAATTGGGGCCATTGTCCACACGTGACATGTGATCCCAACCTTCCCTGACTTGAGAAATAGGTGGTCCGCCGAACGGAGGATTGGCTGTCGAATTGGGAGTCATGTGTGGAACGGGTGGGCCGTAAGCTCGATATTGATTATCACGATTCCAGAGGGGCTGACTTGAGGACTGGTTTGGCGCTGTCTGACGGGTGTTGCCTGAAAACGGCGGGAACTGACCCGTCGGTGGCATCGGTTGTTGTGCTGAGCCGTACGTGTTGTTAACGGGTGGGAAGTGTTGTTCCTGTTTCATGAAATCTGGATGTCGTTTCTGAACGAATTGATTATTGCCAGCACTCGGATGCCATGTCGTGCCCGTCTGCGTCTGCACTACCGGTTGAGTCGTATTGGCACCAGTGGTCGGACCGGCCTTTTGAGATGACATTCCGCCCAATGGTTGCGCGGGTGAGGCGTTCGAGTAAAGGGGTTGTGAAGTCGAGTAGTTCTGCCGGAAAAGCAATTATTATTATCATATTTAGTAACAAAATGATTGGTAAGTAAAGGGAATAAGTGATGAGAAAAGTGATCAAATTAGTGAAAAGAGCAAATCAAGTGATAAGTGATGAATACATGAGAGTTAGTGATGCAATAGTGAAGTGATAATTGATTGGTTAGTACGTTCATGAAGTGATTGGTAAGATTGTGAGACATACTTGACTGGGAGTCGATTGGGAGACCTTAGCCTGAAGAAGTCTCTGTGCGAGCGGACTCTGCATTCGCAACATTGCATTCTATGGGACGGTAGGACAGTATGGGTGCGAGCATTGAGTACATTATCGGTGCATCAATTCATCAATCAATCAAAACAAATTCATAAAACAAAATAAATAACAAAAAATCATAAATAAATAAATAAACTAATTATTAAAATTACACTCTAATTGATTTTGATCATGCATTTGGAAACAGATCTGCTCTGGGATTGCATTAACAATAATACACTGTTATATTCCACTGAACGACACACACCCTTATAGACACACAACGATTCTGTAATTTCTCGATATAATTAACATTTGTTTCAACAAAAAAAAACAACTAAACTATTAATGACTTAATTTATAATGCATTCAAAATAATAGCGAATTAATAGAAAGTGGTTTATAAGAGAATAGGATCTCTAAATTAAATAAGTAATGAATTGGAAAAATCAATGATAAAAAAGCGTTCATTTCTAACCAGAATATAAGGTCGAGAAACAGACAATTATTGAGGATATATTCAATTAATATGACAATTATATTGAGACAAATAATAGAGACAATTGATCACACATTTGAGGCACAAAATTATAATATCTAATGAATATAACTGTTAGTAATTGAATAGCGTTTTCGATAATTACAAAAATGCCTTCAATTATAAGACTTGGCGTTCAATACATTGGGAGAAGAGAAGCGAGAATTGAATACAACTTAATAGAGCGCGTGCTTTCATTACACAACATATGGTTTCTCTATATTGCAATCAAAATGAATTAATAGAGCGAATAGGAGTTACACTAGACTTGGAGTGCAGTGTGTTTGCAGACAATCACTGATATAACATATAAATTAGATCCTAAAAACTCTATTTTCAAGCAATAAAACGAGTCATTCATTCATTTACCCAATAAGTTGAATGATTACCTGATTTTCAATATCGCTTATTAGACACACAACTGATTCCTAATAAATATTTAATATTTTGCATTTCAGACACACATCTCATTTTACTATCAGTTTTATCGTTCACTATATATTTTTTATTTACTAAATCGGTTTCATTAATAAAATACTTATTACGTCAACGCAAACAAACGTAACACTCAATTGTATCATCAATTAAGACAAACTTAATTACAGATATCATAGCGTTGTATAAAATATTACAAGTGACTTATTGTAGTGACTGTCGCACAGATATATCATAAAATGCACAATAATATTGTTATGCATTTTTCTCAATTAAAAACAAAATGATTTGTTTGTCATTTTGTGAAAACTATTAAATTTAACTATTAATACACTTTTTATAAACTGTCGCACAGATATATCATAAAATGCACAATAATATTGTTATGCATTTTTCTCAATTAAAAACAAAATGATTTGTTTGTCATTTTGTGAAAACTATTAAATTTAACTATTAATACACTTTTTATAACAATAAATCAAAATTACATTTTAATTCACTTATAAAGACAACTATAGAAACATTGTGTAAGTGTATAGATATTAAATACCATTAAATTTATAGCATTGAATATACATTTATATTAGATAACGTCTCAGTAATTATCAGAACTTCAATAATTGATACATACATTTAGACAAAAAAGTTTTTATCGATTCTTACTTGCAGTCAGTCTTTCATATTCACAACATTTCATAGTTTGCAAAATAAATTTAAATCAATCAAAAACTTGTATAAATCTCTATAAATATGCAAAAATCTATTCTCAATACTGATTAACTGAACTATTGATTCAAGAATTAAACAACACATTGAATCGCTTCTCCAATACAATGATATCTCAATATTAATTTCATAAATAAAACTAAAACATTGTCACAAAATAACTGCTTAATTAGAGTGACTTGTATTGTGAGTCTAAATAAAATAAAGCAATGATTCGTGTTATAAGATGTGTGTCGTCAACAGTGGAATCAAAATTAACTGTCGCACAGATATATCATAAAATGCACAATAATATTGTTATGCATTTTTCTCAATTAAAAACAAAATGATTTGTTTGTCATTTTGTGAAAACTATTAAATTTAACTATTAATACACTTTTTATAGCAATAAATCAAAATTACATTTTAATTCACTTATAAAGACAAATATCGAAACATTGTGAAAGTGTATAGATATTAAATACCATTAAATTTATAGCATTGAATATACATTTATATTAGATAACGTCTCAGTAATTATCAGAACTTCAATTGATACATAAATTTAGACAAAAAAGTTTTTATCGATTCTAACTTGCAGTCAGTCTTTAATATTCACAACATTTCATAGTTTGCAAAATAAATTTAAATCAATCAAAAACTTGTATAAATCTCTATAAATATGCAAAAATCTATTCTCAATACTGATCTATTCTCAACTGAACTATTGATTCAAGAATTAAACAACACATTGAATCGCTTCTCCAATACAATGATATCTCAATATTAATTTAATAAATAAAACTAAAACATTGTCACAAAATAACTGCTTAATTAGAGTGACTTGTATTGTGAGTCTAAATAAAATAAAGCAATGATTCGTGTTATAAGATGTGTGTCGTCAACAGTGGAATCAAAATTGAATTCAATGCATGACTTTATATGTGGCAAAAATGGCAAATAGTGGTCAGAGATGCAGCGGGAATGACAGATACGACAACAAACCTGATAATCATTAGATTTAAAATTCTCTTGATTTGCGTTATAAGCGCCGCTTCCGTACTGTCCAATCGGTGACGAATCACTTCTCGTGAAATTGGGAGTAGAAGAAGATGGAGGAGTGCCTGACGGGTGAGGAGGAGCCGGTTGAGCACTAGAAGGTCCCATTGGATACTGTCCTCTAAGTTGATGTCCACCGGAAGACAAAGGCGGTTGCGGTTGTTGTGGTGGCGGCTGTTGGCCATACATTGAGTCTTGAGATGGAGGACGAGTGTGAGGTTCAAAGCGATTCTCCGTCCGGTGAGAGTCATAACTCTGTTGTTGATTATAGTATGGCGTCGGATGAGACATACGAGATGGTGGAGGATATCCCTGCGCTTGTGGCGGAGGGACAGCGTATGGATCCGTTTGACCGCTTTGACGATTATAAGGCTCATTATAGACACCAAAATGGTTTTGTGGCATCGGATGGTTTGGTTGAGCCGTCGGTTGTCCCGCAACTGAATTATAATATGAATTATGTCCTGAAATATTGGGATAATTATTATTATAATTACTATTGAATTCATTTGATTGTGGAGTTGGTGTCGAACCAGATTGCGATTGCGGACCCGATTGCGGCTGTGATGGCGGCCGTTGCGGGTGAGTGCGAGAGGGATATCCCGACTGGTGTTGTAAATCGTCGGCAAACGGATCCTTTACACTAATGCTCTCGTTGTGATTGGCTAATGATTGCATCGATGGCGGCGTCTGACCACTCATATGCGGCTGAGGGCCAGACGGATGCGGCGGATAAGCAGACTGTGAATGTGGCGGATGTTGTTGTTGTTGTTGTGATGCATATTCCGAGTTTGCTAATGAATTTTGTGGCGGAGCGCCGGGTGGATGAGGCGGCGGATACCCGGGCTGTTGATGTGGTGGTTGTGAATGAGGCGGATATTCCGAGTTAGACATTGAGTTCTGTGGCGGCGGAGGGCCAGAAGGATGTGGTGGATAAGCCGACTGTTGATGCGGCGGGTAATCAGAGTTAGACATAGAGTTTGGCGGTGGATGAGAGCCGGGAGTATGTGGTGGATGTGATGGATAGGGTGATTGTTGATGCGGTGGCAGATGTTGTGGTGGATATTCAGAGTTAGACATTGAGTTCTGCGGTGGCGGAGGAAAGGGTTGTGGCGGATAAGCTCCGGGACCGTAACCATCCATAGTTGGAGGACCGGTGTGTGATTGGAATGGCTGTTCCGGTGGCGGCGGCGGCTGCACTGCATTCTTATTCTTCTTTCTATTGGAACTGTCGAGTGACGCGAGGATGGGAACGGGATCGACGCCTCCCCTATCAAACTTGCACTCAAAGGGCAACAAATGTTTCATATATTGTTTCCTAAGAGTATAGGCGGCACTCGAAGAAGTGGCGATATTGCAGATGTGTGTGCAGTCTTTCCAGAGCTTACCTCTGGTCACTTCCACAAAACCTCCCCTCTCTTTGACGGCCATATATAGCCTGAAGAGATCGAGAGGGAGTTTACTAATTGTAGGACATTGCGAGATAGGGGTTCCCCTCTCGTCTTGAAATTGGATCAGTTTGTCGAGAAATACTCGGCGCTCGGGTTCATCAGTCATGTCGTACAACTTCATGAGTCCGTCCGGACGCTACACATCAATCAAAAAAGACAATACAGTTATTGGTTGTAAAACAATAGCAGATTAATATCAAAAACAATTATCAATAGAAAGCAATGCATGCGAGCAATGAATAAAATTGAAGTTAAGGTTAGATCAGTTGTTCACTATTTGTTTCAAACAATTGATAAGAAATCAATGAATGGTTAATAAAGGGGAACGAGTGGTCAGTATTGGACTACTGGTCAGGCAAAGAGGAGGTATTGGAAAACGTGATTAACCTTAACGTTGTGCCCACTGTGCGAGTCATAGCCTTGACTGTTGACAACCTATTAAGCGATAAATAAGCAAAAGTGCATTAATTTTCAGTTTTTTGATTGCTTTCATTCAAATTCAATCATTTGTTTGACAGCAACTCATCCGTTGATTGTCATGTCATGCCATAACTTACAGGACTAGCGGGAGTTCGCGGCCAACTCGGACTCGACATCGACTCGAACTCGTCGTGAAAGGACGACATACTGGCGGCTCCCGGAGATCCCAATGTGTTGGGCGTCGGCGGGTGTGAAAGACCCGGTGGTTTCGAGTTGTGTTTCGGTGTCGGTGTGTCTGAGCTGTCCTCCGCTTGAGAAGAGGTGGTCGACGCCTGACTCGCCTCGTCTAATATAGAGGGCGGTTGCGGTCCGGCTCTCACTTCGGCGATACTGTTCGACAGCGAAGGTGTGGCCGAAAGTGGAGATGTGATGCTTTGTGTGACAGAAGTGGCCGCAGAGTTGTTGGCGTCGGATGTGGGAGGAGTTGACATATGCGACGGACCCATAGGATAGCCTGAATTAGGCGGCGCTTCACTGCCCGTCGGCGGAATGGGTTCGTTTGGCGGCAACCCATGCATCGGTCCGCCCGGTCCGTGCATTAGTGGACCGGAAGGACCCATAGGTGGCGGTCCGTGGGGTGAGTAGTGGTTGTTTGGCGGATACATCCGTTGCTGTAAGTGTTGCCGCAAATAGACGGACGTATGCGGCGCTCGAGCGGTGAAGGCGGCCGAGCGTTCGGCGGCGATAACAGCGGCTTGAGCTGCGGCCTGAGCCCCGTTCGGACTCGTGGAGGGTATGTTACCCATGGCTGGGTTCAGGTTGGGGTTGATGTTGGGGTTGGTGTTGGCGTTCACACCGGGTTTGGTCGGGTAACAAGTGGGCGGAGGCATCATATTGTTGTTCACTCCGTATTGTTGATGATTGCCATAAGCGTATGCATTGTTGGGTGCATTGCTGGCACCGCCATAACCGGGAGACATACCTGCGTGTTGTGACTGTTGATGATTACCACTCATCCGCACCTGAGGCCCGAGGGGCGGACCCGGAGTCGGCGGTTTGCCCGGAGTGCTCCTCTCACTAGAATTGGACGACTCGTCCAAATTAAGGGCAGAATTGTGTGAAACAACCGATTCCTGTAATTACATAATCATTGTTTCCATTAATTCATTGTAAACATTAAAGCGAAATACAGTGACAATTATATTAGAGATATTGAAATATTCACATTATCTATATTCTACACTAGAATTTCTACTCGTACTGTACACTGCATACTATGGTATATCATATACATGTATAACTATTATGTAAAATTCATTCAAAACAATCATCATCAAAATAATCATAGAGTGTGTCATGTGTTTTGTGCGCCAATACTGGTATACATTAATTGGTAACTCTTTTGATGGTTAATATTCGTGAGTCTGAGTGTTGGCCACTGTTTGGCCGATCGGTGTTGTAATGCTTAGCGATTATAATGAGTCAATTTTGGTGTCTTTCATAAACTACACTAAACCCCACGTATAATAAACACTCGCTCTCTATAATAGCAAATCAATTACCAAAAGTCCATATAATTGACAATTTGTTGCATTCATTCAATTCATAGTAATGTCAATACTATCGCATGTGTGCCATAACTCATACATTTCTCTGCATTACATCTATTACTGAATCCTAAAGTTTTTTTGAATAACTTTTTAAAAATTCTTTACGATATAATACACGACTACTTCAGTCTCACTCATGTCTCTCTCCCTCTCTTTCACAGAGACAATAGGGTTTGTGTAGAGAATATTTTGAGTCGGGGGCCAGAATTTTAAGCATGGTAAATGAGTTTTGGAAAATGTGACCAGGGTGACAGATAATTTATATTCACTGTATGGTAATGATAATGAGAGAAAGCTCTGTTCACTATAGCTATACACTATGTACAGTGTAGTGTACATTATAGAGACAACTGTGTAACTCATCGATAAGTTGATTGGTAGGGTAGGGAAAGACTCGGGGAAAATGCATTACAGTGTATGTAACACAACATATAATGTGTGATCTGCTCTGGGAAGCAATGCCCTCCTATTGCCAGTGCTTTCGCTATGCCTTCTCAACGACGACGAGATGTTTGCCAGTGCTGTGAGGGCTGTGAGAGCGCACAGTATATACAGCATTGCCTTATAGTTATAGCCCATAGATGTTGGGCTTATATTGCCTTCAATTCGGTATAAGTACAGCGAGTGGTGTGAGAGAGAGAGTAGTGTATACTGTAGTGAGCAATGCATAGACACAGTGTGTGCTAAAACATGGGCACAATTTATCAAACAGTTTGCCTTAATGTCAGTTATGGCTCGCATTCAATATCTATCGCATAATAACGTGTAGTCTCTACGCAGGGTTGCATTCTAGGCGTTGTGCTAACACTGCCTTTATTATTAGGTTCTACTCTCAAACACAGGACTCAAAGTACTAGGAGTTGAACAGCAGAGCAGTTGAGTGAAAGCCTATCGCTTGGAAGGAGTCCTCAAATGCCAAACGCATTGCAAACCCAACGACGACTCCTTTGGCGATACGAGCAGTGCTTCAATCCATGCTATCCTATGCTATCCTATGCTAGATCTCAGTCTCACATGCACTGCATATTCCCTATCACTACACACTAAATGCTATACCCTATGCATTGGTATACACTGTACCGGCGATACACAGCACACAACCATACCATACAAAATATATTCACAAATGATTACAATTACAAAATTGTCAAAATTCACAAAAAGGGGTAATCATTGACAGTATTTGTGGTCATCTCTGGTCCACTCAAACCTATACAACACAAAGCTGTGGACAATATGCGAGTTATTCAGCAATAATGTTGTCTTTGCTATCATATGATAATCGATAGCGTAGTGTATATATAATGGTATCAATTAAATACATTTATTACGTGATCTTTTTTGTGCGTTTAATTGCGTTCGCAATGTATTAATGTATTGCAGAATAGAAAAGCAAAATATGTTTTCCAAACATATTTTATTAGTTTGTGTTTCGTATAAAACAAGTCAACAATAAATATAACTCTAAACTCGTTTGCATTGAAGTGAACGGCAGTCTCAGAGCACACAAAAAAATAGGTGACGTTTAGTTGGGAAGGCGTTTACATATCATTATTATTAGCGAAAATAATGTCAATTCGTTAGCACTTCAATGCAATTCAATGCAAACCAATAAAAATCTTATAAACAATTTTTAAAAAAACTTTTTTAATGCATTGCTTTTGCGATCAGTTTTTGGCGTAAATGAGTTCATAGATTGGAGGAGAGAATGATTGAGAGGGAGAGAGAGAAAGATAAAGAGGGAGAGAGTGTGTGTGTTTGCCTACAAAACAAAACTCATCTTTTCATTAATACTTATGCTTTATATTTAGCATCAATTCATTCATACATTTTTTCATTCATTCATTCAATCCATTTGACAGACAATACACGAGAAGACCCTCTCATACTATAGACATGTAAATACGGACTCAACTAAACTAAACATTATATATACCATCGATACTACTATTACTACTACTTTTACATTACACAACATTTTGGTCACTACTCTATGATAGGGACGGAGACAATGGCATCGACTGATTAAGTGGTCGTCGGACTAACTATCACTCCATTGAACACATCCCAAGACATAGGATTGTGTGAAACAAAACTAATTGAGTGGAGATATGGAGTGAAATGAGTGCTAAAATAACATGGAGTCGAGTGAGAGAGACGAGTGTGTGTTTGGGCTGTTGTGTGATAACCAGTAGCTGACTGGCGGTGGCAGTGGTGGGGGTGTGCGGGAGGGGTGTGTTGGGTGAGGGGGTCAGTGGTGGCTGTGATGTGCCGGCGATTGGCGATGGTTTGGTGAGCGCCTAATAATTGATATTTAATTTTCTCCATATATTGGATGTATTGATGTCATGACAATAGTGTTGAGTGGAGTCCGCGCACGCGTTCAACACCACTACCACTCCATCGCCAACAACACTATCGGCAGACACTGTCCGCCGACACCGCGAACACCACCGACCCGTCGCACAGACCACAGCCCACACCACACGGGAGGGCACACACCGGGCAGTGGAGACAATGGTAAGACTCACTTGACTCCTATACTGGTTGTGGATGTGTTGGTGTTGGATGTGATCCTTGTTGGCTGGATGTGTTGGTGTCTGTCCAGCACTGGGATAGTCACTGTAATTGTTTTGATAGCGCTGTAAAGTGTTGGGCGACTGAAGCAATTGGTTGAGAGTAGGAGTGGGTCCCATGACGGGCTGCCCGGGGTATCGGACACCAACATTGTTGCCATTATTAGCACTGCTATTGTTTTGAGTCATAGAGTTGTTGTTGAGTTGGGAGTTATTATTGACATTAGTTGACGAGTTATAGTTGAGAGCACTGGTCGGTGGCCTCACGGGTGGACCCATACCCGGACCCATACCCGGCGGCACATTTGGCGGCCCCAGTGGCTGATGATATCCAGCAATGTTTCGGTTATACATTGGATTGGATTTAGTGTATTGTGAATACTGTGAGTGATGTTGTGGTGCGTGTAGTGACTCGCATAACACTCACATAGCATTCACCACAGCATAGCATACCATAGACTCGCACACAGAAAGAGACATTAGCTATAGTGAGCACAGCATAGAGAGAGACTCAGCACTCGCTACCAGTGCCCAAATGGCATCAAACGCTCGATACAAGTCTAGCGCTGCAAACACACACTCAGCGCTCATACACTCATAGCACCACTCGATTACTTTTTTCCTGCATTCACTTCAATCCAGCATTCATTCAAAACCTGTATTCACAACACATTCACCAAACAATCCTAACCATTCACCGCATGAACCACTCTATTGCCATCTAATGACACCCAATGCCACTACCCTTACAATTACAACCAAATCACTAACTTTTTTCCACATCTACTCTATGTTTCCATTGCATTGACGATCGCTGAGTGCTGAGCATAGTATCACTTAATCACTCGCATATCACTATAATTATCTGTTTTTATTTATGACACTAACTTTACTTATGTTTTAATCACCATTTGATACATATTTTATACTCAAACCAAATAAAATAAAAAACTGATGATAAAAAAGTATTACAGCACTTGACAATTGAATCGCTCTTTTTGTTATGAAAACATGTTTTCGAGATTAGGTTTTATTTATTTAAATTCCATTTCAATACACTTTTCCACACAAAATGATAATTTCATAGAAAAAACTTTTTATTTTTATTATACCATAAATTAAATGAGTTAAACATCTTGTGTATAGTTTTCTTAACTTAATAAATAAATTACAAATTATTTTCTAATTAATTAAATAAATATTAAAAATGTTGATTATATAGAATGATAGAGTTTTTAGCGACTAATTTAGCGATCGGTTCGTTAGCTCTATAGTCGTCCGAACAGACAATTGTCAGAAACTGTTTATCGAGTCCGCAGTCCTTCAAGTTCTCGATGGCAAAGGCTTTGGACGTAGTGTTGGTCTCCTTTGACACGTTTACGGCACTGAAAGCCATTGTCGGCTCATATGAAGCGAATGAAGCCTTGAAAGAGCCGTGACTTTCCTTCAGAAGGTTTATCAAACCATTCATACAGTTTGGAAGTATAGGTCCACTCACTTCCAGACAATTGTGCGGTTCGTCAGAGCCGTTCACTTCGGCCACCGTTTGCTTTACTTTCAATGATTGAAGTGTTGAGCCGTGGAATGCGATCGGAGACAACAGTGTTGGAGGAATACCCGAAAGCGGACCACTATTTGCGATACACGACCGCGTATTGAGCAAGAAATTGAGAAACAGTTGTGTGTTTGACATCCCTTTGATCAGTACTAATGATTTCATTCTCGATATGGAATTCTGTGGAGTTCTGTAAACGATATCAATTAAATTAACACACATTTTATTTTAACGTATTTTATCATTAAATACCGTATTTTGCGTTTAGATTGAAGGGACGGAAAGTCCTGTTGACTTAATCCCAAACTTTCTAACCAAGCGTTGGGCTCTTCGTTATCCTCCCCCAGAATTTCAGTACTTTTTTGGTTATTATCGACACTTTCGGTGACAACTGATGCAGAGTTAAGGCTAATAAAGCCAGAAGTCATGTCATCTGTAATGAGTGTTTTGCTGTCACAGAAGGGAAGGGAAAAAGTGATTCCGTCGTCGGTTAACAACTTTCTGAAACCAGTGGTCGTCGGAGTCATCACGACGTGGATGTCGTCAGAGTCGGCCACTCCTGACGCTCTGAACAATGCGGTGAAAGAGTTGGCGCACACATAGAAATACGGACAGTGTTTGGCTTTGAGTAATTGATACAACGATTTGACACTTTTGCACCAATCGGTGTGAAGCGCTTCGGCGAGCGGTGTGTTTGGCATTATTGAAAATGTCGGCGCTTTCGACGCGACCGGAGTTCCCGGACGTGGAGTCTCTGTTCGCGGGAATAATGTAAGCCATGGAAGGGATGGATGCGACCAAACGAGACATTGTTTATGCAATTGTGACGCAAAACTAGTATCCATTGAGTCGTGCGATGACTGATCACTATTTGGTTCATTACTTGACTGTCTATTAGAGAGACAGCGAACAAAACCGCTGATTCCGGCCGACTCTTCACTGGCCCTAAAACTGCCGCGAAATCCAAACGCTTTGTTTGAAACAAATCGTATTTTTGTCTTAAGAGTCCAATCAATCAAATGCTGTTTTGTGTCCCTATTTTGGGGACAATTGGCGGACTCTATGTTCGCGTTTTCATCAATGCTTAAGACATTGAAATTATCACTAATTGTCTGGAAATTGAGTTTTCGTTTGCCTTTCGGCGACTTTTTCACGATTGGAAACGCGTTTCGGATTTGATTTCGTTTCGGACTTCGTTTCTGTCTGAACGGCGAGAATGTCTTCTTCTGTGGCGATGGCTTCGCGTAGTTCTCCAGACATTTGAGCGGCGAATAGACGCTTGTCTTGAGTGGGGATCTCTTGGATGGCGAGGGAAACAGTTGTCTGTGTTTACGCTTTTTGAAGACATCCGACGGTTTCATAAACTGTGGACTAATTGGAGACAACTTTCGCTTCGATTGGCTCTCCATTTGGTGTGCAATCAATTCAATGGCTTTTCCTTTGTTTATATTATGATTGAATCAAATCAAGTGATGATTATATGAATGAATGAAACCATTGATGGCATCGAGTGATCACTTGATTGGCTTTTTTGCAACAAAAACCGCCATTTCTTTGAATTGGCGCCAAATGTATGCACTAATCACTGAAGAGCTGATCCATTCAAACACATCCGCTCTTCTGACCACTCAATCGGCCGAAGATTACCGAAAGCGACACTCCTTTCAGACATTAGGCAAACATTTTGTGAATCAAAAACTGAATTAACAATTAATTTAAACCAAACATTCAATCAATAAAATATTGCCGTTATTTATGTCGAGCACAACATTCACTCCCTTTTCGGTCGACACGTTATTTATGGACGGATTTGTGGCGCAAATTGTTTGGCATTTATTGTTTGTTTTGTTTTTGATTACAATTTCCACTCATTTTTGCATTGATTTGAATTGTGTTTAAACCGATTGCGAGACGTGTTTCGCAAACAATGCCCAAAACAGTGGACTTTGAGGTGAAATTAGCGCCGATTTTCGCATTTAAGACAAACAAATGCAACGAAATTATGAACAAACAAATGGACAACAAATCCAAACGCAAGAAGAAAAAGTCACCGAAGGATCAGAAACGCAACAAATGCGTGAAGAAGTCACCCGTTGTTGCTATCGATACTGAAGCGCCCGCAGAAGAGACGGTTGAGTGCAGACGGAGTACACGATTGCGGCGCAAAGTGGAGGACAGCGTCAACACAGTGTCCTATAATGAAGACACTGACGATGGGATCAATTGCGATGACATTGTGGACGAGAACAACGATGCGGTGACTGTTGTGACCGATGAGGAGAACAGCAATACAATCGACTATTGGAATGACTTGAAGAGTGGACAACAATCGCAGGACAACACCACTGATGAGGACATTGAGATTATTAGCGCTGAAGACACGTCCAAAGTTTGCACTCAAGCGCCCGAACCTGTTCTCACACTCGAAGAGCAAAGAGTGTATTACTTATGGACTGAGAAACACA
>CAJPIZ010000030.1:0-21642 GCA_905368565.1 Medioppia subpectinata
ATTAAGACTTTTTCTTTGGTGACAATCGCTGTGTTTATTGACAACTCATTACACGTGTATTGCATTATATGTGTTCATAAATGTGTTGTCATAACAACTGATACAAACATTTGGACCCTTTTATGGCAAACAATGCAATACATTATCAATGCTTTCAGTTTAGTATAAAATAGTCCCAAATCTCAAGCATTAGTTAACGTGTATTTCTCAGCGCATGTCTTGTTTGAGGTGTTGTTTGTTTGACACAAACTTTTGAACACATGTTTTGACAATCAATTGATTTAATTGTAATTAAGAGTCAATTTTGTGGTCAATTGCCCGCAAATTGAAGACAAATGTCGGAACCGCTGTTCAAGAGTGGCGTTACCGGCGATGAAGACCCCGAAGACTCCAACGGTAAGTGTTTTGTGGCACTCATTTGATGATCACTTTTGAGATCTAATTAAGACATTGTTTTTCACCACAAATAGAGCTGATCTACTCGTTGGACACCTTCGCTGAAGACAGCATCCAATGTATGGCATTGATCGGCGAGTTGTCCACAATCGGTGACAATCAAAGCAGTGGTGATGATAACAAAGTGGAGAGGATTTGCGAGCGATTTGATTATCTCATCAGCAAATGGCAGACAAACCCGAAACTCATTGAGTCTCATGTGAAACACTTCTTGGACGCCATCATCGAGAGTGTGTCGACCAGTGCTGCGGTCGATGGCCAGAGGTTTACGGCCGCCTTCACACTAATGCACCGTTTGGTGGCCTGTATTGGCCCGAAGTCTGTGCGCCGGTATTTGCCGACAGAAGTCTTATGGCTATCCAAACTGGTCGAGTGGTGCGAACGCCAGACGCCCGAAGACACCAAGTCGTGGCCGACGCGAGCGATGCTACTGTTGTGGCTCTCGATGGCCGTCAAAACGCCGTTTAATTTGAAAAAGTTTGACTCAAAAGCCGAGACAACGAGCGCTCAGAAGACATTAGTGGAGCGGATCTATGCGCTGATCGATCGGTATCTGAAAGCGACCGATAAGAGCAGGGATTCGGCCGCCGTATTGGCCGCCCATTTCTTCGCGCGACCCGATATTGTGGACCAATTGTTGGAGCGTTTTATGAGTGAATCGTTACCCGTTTTAGACAAGAGTTTTGGTCACGTGATGGCTGTGGCCGTACTGTTGAAAGTGGCCGACCGTCAGAACATCAGTCCGTTCGCCGAACGGGTGATCGAAGTGAGCGCCAAAATGGACACAACGGGTCGCGAACTGATGACCAAATGGAAGGTTAAACTTATCGGCCGATCGGCGCTGTCTTTGATGAGACCGCGAATCGCCAAATGGCGGTACAGACGCGGCAGACGTCAGTTGTCTCAAAACATATCGCTTCAGATGGCGGACCAAAAGCCGGCCGCCATTCAGTCGACGCATGAAAATGTATTTTTTTAATCAATTTATGTTTTATTTACAACTTTTTTATGACATTTTTTGGACAATTAACAGACTGTCGAAGATCTCGAGGACGACTGCGATTACAGTGATATACCGGAACAGTTGGAAGTGATAATAGACTCCCTGTTGAATGCCTTACACCACGAGAACACAATAGTCCGCTGGTCTTCGGCTAAGTATTTGGCGCGACTCACGAACCGATTGCCCAAAGAAATGGCCGCCGAAGTGGTCGATAGTGTCCTACAGCTGTGCGAATGGAAAGACTCGGACTCTTCATCGCACGGCTGTTGCCTAGCGTTGGCCGAACTCACCCGCAGAGGCCTTATACTGACGGATCAGTTGCCACAAGTGGTAGATGTCGTACAGAAAGCGTTGCTTTTTGACGAATTGAAAGGTATTAACGATAACAGCGAAAGTGTTGTCACGATTTGATTGACAATTATCTTCATTTAAGGCACGTTTTCCATCGGATCCAACGTAAGAGACGCCGCGTGTTATGTGTGTTGGTCTCTCTCGCGTGCGTACGACTCGCAAGTGATTCAACAGTTTGTTCACCGATTGGCGCCGACTCTCGTATGTGTCGTATGTTTTGACCGTCAGGTGAACTGCCGAAGAGCCGCTTCGGCGGCCATTCAAGAGTTTGTCGGCCGAACGCAAGTGTTTCCACACGGACTGGAAGTGTTGCTTCTGACAGACTTTCACGCGTTGGCCACAAGAAGTCACTGTTATTTAGATATCGCTTTAAAATTGGCACAAAAGCCAGAGTTTGGCGATTGTCTGGTCCAACATCTGGTCGACAAATGCCAGCACTGGGACAGAGATGTGCGCGAATTAGTGGCGCAATCGCTGGGATTGCTGTCCACTGTTATCGATATGAATCCCTATTTACCACAATTACTCGCGAAGAGCTTATCAATGGATTTGAACTCAAGACACGGCTCTATACTAGCGATCGGTCACATCATTGGCAGTGTTGGCGACAAAATCAGTCCAGAATTGAGAGAACAAATGGAATCAATTGCTGTGACTTTAAATGAGAAGAAACTCTTGAGAGGAATCGGCGGAGAGTTTATGAAACAGGCGTTGAGTGTATTGATAGAGAAGTGTTCATCGGTTTCGCTGTCAATCAGTAGCGAATCCAAAGTGATTGACGTCTGGATTGACATCATCTGTAATGCGATTGTTAGCGAAGACCAGAAGACTCGCGGCGACGCTGTGGTAGCGCTTCCAGTGTTTTGCTATCAATATTTACGCAATCGACACGAACTTAAGACTAAAGTATTGGATCAGCTGTTGATTCACTTGAACTCAAGCAAAGAGAGCCCCAGAATTGGTTCGTCGATGTGTTTGCAGACAATGTCTTTGGAATTACTGGATGTCCAGTACTATAACACATGCTTTGAGATACTATTAGCGCACATCAGATCCGGCGACGAGTTGTGCGGTTCCCGGGCTTCAGAAGTGATCACTTTAGTTGAGTTGTCGTTGAAATTCCGTCCCATAGACGACAATAGGAGACAACAGATCGTTGACTGTCTTTGTCTGGCATTAGACGACCGGACGAAGGACTCGAGAGGCGATGTCGGCGGTACTGTCCGGTTGGCCGCCGTCGACGCCTCCCTTGCGTTCATCAATGAGGCCACTGATGGCCAAGTGATTGATGTCTTAAAACTGATGACAACTCAATGCGTAAGCGTTTGGCAAAAAGAGAGACACAAAGCCTTCAATGTGTTTAAAGAGATAGTCTTCGGCCGACAATTGGCTCAAATCGACAGACAATTTATGGAAACGCTGTTTGAGAGCACCGGCGACGAGAAGGCCGACCACTGGCGGCCATTCGTACGCCTATTAGACGTCCCGTTGTTTACGCATAACGTGTGGAAGGGTTTAGCGAAGAATGTCTCGAATCCGACCGAAACTTATGTCCGAAATCTACTCAAACAAGAGATCAAATCAATGGACGGCCGGGTATTCAACGCTTTCCTGGATCTGTACGAAAAGGCCGACCAGAGCGCCGACAACCTGTCCCTCCATTGCATCCATTGTTCGCACTTTCTATTGACTTCGTGTCGAACTGATCCGGACTTCAGGCACCGGGTGTTGGCCCAGACGTGGACAGCGGGCGGCCGAACGCGTGACTGTCAGCGGCTGATCGGCGCCGTCGACGTGTTCTGCGCCGGCGTTCAGACCGACGATTACCGCCAATCGATGTCTTATTTAGTGATACTTCTGTGTCACGCGTTTCCCCGCATACGCACGCATACGGCTAACCAGACCTACGTTTCCCTATTGACCGCCGATGACTCTCCCGAAGAGGCTCTGGATTTGTTGACACAAACCGATTGGTCTCAGAGTTTGGACGTCTTGAGACCCATTAGGGATCAGATTTGCGATGCGCTCAATGTTGCGAAACCCAGACGTAAAGCTACCGGTGCTGACAATAGTGCCAAATAATTGTTTTGATTAATTTTAATACTGTTTTATTTAATTGTATATTTTTAAAATTGAATATTACTTTAATTAATTAATATATAATTTGTTTAACTAATGAACTATTAATTAAATTGATTTACAAATAAATCATTTGGTTTTTTGTATACAACTATTTATAATTTATTTTATACTTTATTCAGTGATTTAATGATTAGTTTTCATATTGTTTATTATTATCTGTGTTTTCGTAATATCTTATACAATAGTCTTTATATACAAATACATCTCAATCAACGGGTCAGACACCGAGAGAGAGAGAGAGAGAGAGAGAGAGAGAGAATTTTAATTGTATTTTTCTGTTTTATAATTTGATTAATAAATTATTTGGATTTTATTTATAATTATTTTTTGTGTAAATTGTTTTATAAATCTTGAATTCAAGTCTCAATCAGTTATTGAATGAATTGTTTGAAGAAATATCCGGTATTTAATTTAATTGGATTTTAATTCTACACATAATTAATAATTATTATTAATGTTTAGACTAATAGTGAAAAATAATTATGTTTTTAGTTATAAACAAAATTTTTCAATAGATTTTGTATTGAATTAAAATTCATTGAATTATTGAATGAATTGTTGAAAACGTGACACAATTTTTGAGCGAATGTTTCAAAAGCTGTCATAAAAACTCACTTTTGCTGTACTTTTGATACAAAAGTTTTCAAACGTTTTTCACTTTTGTGTTGAAATGTCTTCAGACGGGAAGCGATTGAAGACAAGGAGTGGTAAGAGTTATGCGTTCGCCAAACGAGACACGTGTTCGCGAAGAAGTCATGTCATGAATGACGACGTCTTGGGATTGATATTCAATGAGCTTTCGGTGAAATCACTGCTGAAAGTGGAGTCCGTTTGCAATCAATTCATGGATTGTGTGGGAAGTGCTCTGAAGAGGAAGAATGCATTAATGGTTAGAGATCGTTGGTATGAATACATATTCGGGAAACTTGTGTCCAGCGATGGAGACATAACTGATGCCATTCGCAGCAAAAAAATGATTGGAAACACTATTTTGAGTTATAATAGCAATGATTTGATCAAAAATGTGGACACATTTGGATTAATACTCAAGAAGTGCCCAAACATTACGTCTTTGTCTTTGGGAAACGCTTGGATTGACGAGAAGACAATCGCTCTGATTGTCACCCAATGTCCGCAACTAAAGAGTTTGCATTTGTTAAGCATTAAGAGCGAGACATCAGTGGAAGCGCTAAATGAAGAGTTGAAGCGATTGTTGCCTCGATTGTCACACTTGACTCTCAGAAACGATAAGATGGACAATACTATGCAATTGTTGCCACAATTATCATCGCTTGTGTCCATTGATTTACACCATTGCGGGGGTTCACTGGACTCAGTGTTGGAGTGTTTGCCACAAAGTATTCGTCGCCTAAGACTTGTGTCTGAAGACCACATATCGGTTGATATCCTGAAGAAGAGATGTCCACTTCTGGAAGAGCTGTACGTATCGTTTCTGAGTGATGACGAAGAGTTGGATCAATCGTTTGCCGACATTTGCACTCATTTTGCGCTCAAACGTCTTGATTGGGAATGTCATGAGTTGTCGACGGATGTGTTCATCGAAAACATCCCAAAACTGTCACAATTGAGACATTTGTCGATCAGTACTTGGAGTGGCGTCTGTTTGAACACAAATGCCATGCGATCGATGCCATCGCTCAAGAGTTTGGCTTTACATCCCGCGAAATGTGTGCCAACAATGATGACTAAATTGAACCAAATATTACCATCGGTTAGACGTTTAGTATTGACTCGTTTTTGCATTAAATGCGAGTGCAGTGAAGACGGCGAAGAACTTTTCGGGTTCGGCTCTAACACCGATTGTGGCCAATGTGTGCGCAAAGGTATGCATTCATTGTCACAATTGCCACAATTGAAGCGAATGGTCTTCAAAGACCGCAACAGTAGCTTTGAATCCAATGATGTGGAGCTCTTCGGTCGACTCAATGCGATCCCTATTGGAACCGATGTGACCGCCAAAGAAATGGCACGTTTTGTCGCCGATTGTTTGGATAATATGTCGGCCAAGAAGTTTGTAAGACTCGGATTGGATTCGTCTCTCTTTCACATGCAATCAGTTTTAATGCGTTTGGATTCCATGAATGTCACGATTCCCAAGAATTTTATCTTAAAATTGAACCATTAATTCACTTTATTTGTGATTTTATACTTTATTTTATACTTTATTTTATACTTTATTCAGTGATTTAATGATTAGTTTTCATATTGTTTATTATTATCTGTGTTTTCGTAAAACTCATTCATTTCTCTTATTATTTAAAAGTTTTTAAAATGTAAAACAATTTTCATATTAAATAAAATTTATAAATAATATCTTTAGTATTGATCCAAAAGTGTCTACATTTTTGATCAAATCATTGCATTTTTAACTAATTTTACTGGAAATGGCATCAGTTATGTCTCCATCGCTGGACACAAGTTTCCCAACCAATCATTCATATCATAACAAAACAATTAGATTTAAAACATTTAATATAACTTAGAAATAGATTTCATATAAATAAATATCTTAACAATTATAACAAAATACAAATATAATAAACAATAACTGTTTAATTAATTATGAAAATCGTTATCCGTTTAAATGAAAACAAGCGACACATTCGGGGGAACTGTAAACTCAGACATTTCTGGTGTAATATTCTTAATCTTTACAAAAATCAATTCAATTCGTCGGCGACTTCTTGTGGCCAACACTTCCAGACACGCCTTCACTGCCTCCCTGTCTATCAGCGGAGAGTTCTCAACGCGAAAGCGACGCATATTAGTGGTCGCCTTCAGTAGATCCACCACATCATCATTGGTTAGGTATAGGGTTTCAGTGGTTTTTCGCCAGTACTGTAGGCTCCGGCACCGGTCGTCCTGAATGGTGAGCACCGGTAGATTGAGTTTACCGATCAATCGGTAACTCTGGGCTCTCAAGTCAAGGAGACCGGAGCTGAGGCCTAATTCAACTAAATGTGGACAATATGTCTTCAATTGTGCCAAAAGTGGATCAATAGACTCCTTGTGTAAGTGCCAGCCCTTATAGTCCAAGAGTCGCAACACTTTCAGCCGCGACAGACCACTGATGGCAACGGTTAGCGATTCCAATGTGTAGAGACTGTGACAGTCGCTGCAACCAATGCGACAGTCGTCCACCAGTTCCAGCGCTTCCAGATTCCGCAGCCGTTGTATGTGTCGAACGGAACCGATATTATTGACACCATTGTTGATATCTCCGCCATTGAAACTGCAATAAAACTCCCGGAGTTGTGGCATTTGGTCACAAATGGTGGACAAGTGTTTCAACTCATTCAAGTGGATCTTAAGCACCAGTACGTGCTGTCGGGCCGGACCGGCCATCAGCGACTGGATCTGCTGGTGGTGTTCGTCCGCACTCTCGCCGATCACCAGTGTCTTAGTTTTGGCCGATATATGGCTCAGTGTTTGTCCCGTAAAGTTGGCGTCGAGTCGAAGGTCGGGATAGTGTTGGCGATCAGTGCCGAAGTTAAAACGGACCAATTGGGACAGACGTGTGGCCACACACTCGACGGTGCGGTCAGTCATCGGACAGTTGGTCAGATCCAAGTGTGTCAGCGATGGATATGCGGTCACCAATCGGTCAATACCTTCATATGTAATGCATTTATAGGCCGACACAGCCTTCAAATTGAGACGCGTTATGTGCGCGCATTTGGACACAAGAACCTCAACCATCGCATCGGTCGGCTGAACGCCTGAAGACATGTATGAATCAGATGTCAGATTAAAATACAGATAAATACAACATAAATGTGAATAAAAGTGATTTATTAAAAGTGAATGAAGTTTTAAATGCGATAAATGATATGATTATATGTTCAAAGGATCGGCACATTTGGTGACCAATAGTTGGCCAACAAATAGCCGACGGTTACAGACCTGTGACTGAAAGTGATGTCAATTTGGGCATCAATTGGAGACAACGTCCAAATCGGGGTAAATTCACTATCGCTTCTACTTCTTCACCATCACTGGAATCGGTGTCATTGTAGTCATCGTTACCATTGATGGACTCATTGTACGTAAAGTGTGTAATGTCTGACAGATAATCATCTGTTGGATCCGATGGTTAGACTCGTTATCAATAATATGAGAGACAAATACTAACCGATCACTTGTTTCCAGTCCTTACAGACCCGGCGGTCGGCCAACAGTTCCCCGAATGGTATGAATGAGAAGACAGTCTTCAGACAGTCGTCGTTGAGTTCATTGATATTCATAACTAATAAATCCAATCAATTAAACGCTAATCAAAGACGAGATAACAATCAAACAAATGGTTCACAAAAACAAAGCATTTCATCACTGATTGAAACACTTGTCATAACATTACACACCCTTTGCTCACAATATGGGCTGTGATTGGCTTAAAGCAGAGAGAGAGAGAGAGAGAGAGAGAGAGAGAGAGAGAAGAATAAACCAATTTTTAAAATAATAATTTCATAATTAAATTAAAAGGCTTTAATGAAAAATAGACTTAAGAAACATTATTTCCGTTTAAATCAAATGTATTACAAATGCAAACAATTATCATAACAAACATATAATAAATTATTATTAATAATCAATAAAATTAGTGACTAAACGGTGTGATTATCGACACCTTTGGCCACACTTTACATGAAAACAAGCGACACATTCGGGGGAACCGTAAACTCATTCCTCATCTCTTCACTAATATTACTAATATTAGTAAAAATCAATTCAATTCTTCGACGACTTCTAGTGGCCAACACTTCCAGACACGCCTTCACCGCCTCGTTGTCGACCACCGAACAGTTCTCAACGCGAAATCGACGCATACTTGTGGTCGCCTTCAGGAGATCCACCACATCATCGTTAGACACGTTATGTCTAACACTGTCTTCGTAATCGCCATACGGGTAGCGGTCGTCCTGAATGGTGAGCACCGGTAGATTCAATTCACCAATCAATCGGTAACTCTTGGCTTTCAAGTCGAACAGACCGGCGCTTATACCCAATTCGGTCAAATCGGGACAATATGTGTTGAGTTGTGCCAGAAGTGGATCAATTGACTCTCTCTTGCGGTGCCAATTGTTGTGATCCAAGAGTCGCAACACTTTCAGCCGCGACAGACCACTGATGGCATCGGTTAGGGATCGCAATGTGTAGAGACTGTGACACGGATAGGAACAGTGAGTGCGGCACTCGTCTGACAGTTCCAGCGCTTCCAGACTCGTCAAACTCTGCAGATGGCGAACGCAGCCGACGTTATCGACACCACCACTGGGTCTGATATCTCCGCCATTGAAACTGCAGTAAAACTCTCGCAGTTGTGGCATATTATCACAAATCGTGGACAAGTACTTCAATTCGTTCAAATGGATCTTCAGAACGAGGATGTGCTGTCGCGCGGGTCCGGCCATCAGTGACTCGATCACCATCTGGTCATTGCTTTCGCTATCGCCGATCATTAGTGTCTTAGTTGTGGCCGATATATAGCGCAGTGTTTGACCGGTAAAGCCATAACCTAATCGGTAATATTCATTGAGTTCCCAATCGGTGCCGAAGTTAAAGCGGACCAAACGGGGCAGACGTGTGGCCACAATCTTGATCACAGAGTCGTCCACATCACAGTTGGGCACATCCAGGTGTGTGAGCGCCGGATACGCGGCCACCAACTGCTCGATACACTTTGCACTGACCGACACTTCTTCGTTCACACATTTCATGTATAGACGTGTTATGTGCGGACATTTGGCCACAAGAATCTTAATCATTGGATCAAACGGTTGGACACCTGAAGATATGAATGGATAAGAAGGTACGGACATAAATATAAAGCATAAATGTGTGGATCAAGTGTGCGATCAAAGGGTTGTGAGAATTGGTGACCAAATGACCGTCGGTTACAGACCTGTGATTGAAAGTGATGTCAATTTGGGCATCAATTGAAGGCAACGTCCAAATCGGGGTAAATTCACGTCAGTTATGCCGTCATTACCATTGAGGTTATACGAAAAATGTGTCACATTTGATAGATTATCATCTGTTGGAACCGATGATTGCGATCAATGGTTAGAGATATTACTAGACATGAGAGACAGAGACTAACCGCTATCCAAATCCGATGCCAGCGTCAGTTCGTTGTCCTTATTGTTACCATTGATGGACTGATTGTACGTAAAGTGTGTAATGTTTGACAGATAATCATCTGTTGGAACCGATGAATGCGATCAATGGTTAGATATAATCAAAAACATTGAGAGACAAATACTTACCGATCACTTGTTTCCAGTCCTTACAGACCCGGCGGTCGGCCAACAGTTCCCCGAATGGTATGAATGAGAAGACAATCTTCAGACAGTCGTCGTTGAGTTCATTGATATTCATAACTAATAAATCCAATCAATTAAACGGTAATCAAAGACGAGATAACAATCAAACAAATGGTTTACAAAACAAAGCATTTCATCACTGATTGAAACACTTGTCATAACATTACACACCCTTTGCTCTCAATATGGGCTGTGATTGGCTTAAAGCAGTCATACAGTATGAACCAAATAGAGGTATCCATACAGTTGTCACCCGATTCTGGTAACTCTGATCGGAGAGAGAGAGAGAGAGAGAGAGAGAGAGAATGAAAATGAAAGAAAGAGCGAAATATTTTTCAACAAATATAATGTTATTTAAAAGCAAAAGAAATGTAATTTCTTGTTTTTGTGCCAAAACATGTATGTATTTAATCCCATCTTTAAAACCATAACTGAAATCCAATTTAAAATCTATGGCACAACACGACGACTAAATATGAAGGCAGAAAATATCCTCTTATAATACATGACATGACATCTCAACGAAGAGATCAATTTTTAGCCTCAGAAACGACAGATAAACTCACGAAATATACACAAAATATGGTTTATATTAGAGTTTACTGAAGTCTCAGACATCTTTGGTAAATATATAAATAACCTAAGTATAAAACCCACGTAAATTAACTCACAATTTCTGTACAGCAAACTTTTAAATACCATTTTTATCGGTCTTAAAAATATAATCGGTTTTTATCTAATTAATATAATATATATCCATTATATTATGTGTGTATATGTATTGGTTACGAAAAATGTTTGCCACAAATAATCGCTATGAAAGCCTATCATAAAAATAGATTTCATATTTTAAAGCCATTAATAATGTAATAAATTACTGGAGAAATGGCTAATAATTACAGTATATTAATGAAAAATAATAAATTTTATGAGAAATATTTCCCAAACATTAATTTCCATCCGAAAGACACATACAGTAGATAGAAAAATATGAACAAAAAACAACTTATATTTCGATTTACTTTTTATTTTCAATTAAATATATTTTCAATACTTATGTACACTATTAAGTCTTATTACACTCTCTTTTCTGTTTATTTTATATTTAAAATTAATGTTTATCCTAAATTATATTTCGTTCTATTTATTATAAACGTAATTTTGTTCAGAGAGAGAGAGAGAGAGAGAGAGAATCAGTGATTTCATTTCAATGATAGGGTTTGGGTGTGTATTTGGCGTCAAAATTATAACATATATATAATAAGTATTTCAGGGCTTTTCATAACACGAAGTATAGAAAATATTTTCAACAAAAATGAAAATACAATACAAACAAAAATAAGGCGAAAATATATATATTATACAAATATTAATAAAATAATATTAAACTGATTTTTTGAGCACATATTTTATAAGGACTCTAATCGATAGATTGCTGCCAACAAAAAATAAGCTGAGAAAAAACTATTTCCAGTAAAACAATAATATACTAAAATTGTTGCAAACAATTAGAAAATACATTATAATTATATACTTTATGCCATTCAGTAGTGTATAACTATGGGAATGGGAGGGAATGGCATATTCGAGAGACACGTCAGCCATACTATACATGCCATACATATATAGCTAGGGATAGATAGAGACGACAAAAATTACATTTCAGTTTTGCAATGAAAATATCATTTTTAGTTAAAACCTAAAGTCTTGTCGAAAAATCAATACTTATATTATGTATATTCAGCTAATCATACGACTCTATGTCTCTTAGATATCGCACATTACTTATCATATTATATATATTTTATGAGAGATAATGTGAAATATTTTTATTAAAAAAGAGAGCAAATTTCAATTTATAAATCCAACACAACAACACACACCACACGATAGCACCGGGAGTTTGATATTGATATTTAAATTAATAAATATATTGTATATAACATATAATATTACTTATAATATATTGTCGGTCTATTCTCAATGCTATATCGTTGAACTCCTTATTGCAAAAATATCATATTCACGCCAACAAAATATGTTATTTCACCATAAGTTTAGGCATTTACACACACACTGCCATTGAGTATACTATTGAATGACATAACTCCTGTCCCTCCATTGAAATGTACCAAAAATTGTATTCATATATCGTATATAATCCGGTGTTTTGTTTCCAACACCGCATACCTATAGAAACCGAAAATATATATTAGATATTAATACTAGTCGTCGATATAAATGGCAAATTAATAGCGAAAAATTGATGAAAGCGATGAAAATAATAGCCAATAAGTAGTGGGCATTGGAAAGGGAAAGGCTGTGGGCTTTGAGTATATGTTGTGAGCGGCAAATGGAGCAGAAATATTGCCAAAATTGCCCGAAAATAAAAGGTCTAACTTATCGATTGGTAAACTATACTAAAGTAGTTAACGTATAATAATATACTAAACACTCGTATATTAGGGGAGAGAAGAGAAAGGAATTCATAATATATTAGATATTTGACAGATTAGTGCATAAAACACACCAATAGTGTACACGTGAAGCACATATATTAAGGCAACAAAAATACCTTTTTCACTTGAAAAACAACAGATAAATAATAGATTCTGAGAGAGAGAGAGAGAGAGAGAGAGAGAGAGAGTCTTGTGATTATTGTTAAGTATGAGAGAGAATACTGTTTTTGATGTTTCTTGACGTAATCTCTAAGAGGTCTCTCTCGTAAAGCACTTAACATATTGTGTGCAATAGTGAGCGAAACGCATACAGAAAATGCATATAATTCTTAGGCATATCTGCAAAACTTTAAGAGACGGATCGTTTTTATAAATATTCTCGAGTGTATGAGCTCTCACACTGAAGGTCACATTGAAATAACACTAAATGTTGAATAAAATTATATATTTTTTGACTCTAGAGTCAAGAGTGAGAGAAGAAGAAAAATATTATAATAATAATAATAAAATGAAAAAATAGAAAAAACAACTAAATAAAGATTTACGAAAACTACACATGAATTCATAAATCATAGGAAACGGTGCCTCAAACGAAATGCAAACCAAGAAAAGCATACGTGTGTTAGTCGGAGAGAGAAGTCGGGGGTGGACTCAAACCTCCATAAATAACCCCCACTACACAATATAATAATTGACAACAATAACAAAATTATATACAATTATATATTCATACGATAACTGCTGGAGCTTTTGTGGTTAAATCATATTTACTTGAATTTTAAAACTTTTCAAATGAAATGAATCCAATCTATACTCTTAAAACATTTCATTCCGTTTATAAGATTACATGTATACATGTTTTTTTGCAATTACTTTTTTGATGTTGATTAGTTTTCTACATCTTTTGTGTTCGCCATTTCTGATGGGATTTGTCTTTTCCTCTTTCATTAATGATGGAGAGAGAGAGAGAGAGAGAGAGTTCTTTTGCTATCAAGACTTGAAAAGAAGAAATATATATAATATATAAAATACATGTCATATAAAAGGCTATATATTATACGGAGAGAAAGACAGCCATTGGTGGCCATAGAGTGATGGATAGGGAAAAGAGAGTGCTTGTCGATGGTTGTGCTGATCCATTGGAAGTGTCAGGCGCATTTTAACCAGAAAAACTACCAGTGCAACTTCCACTTACCATTAGATATCATGGATTGCAAAGGTCTGGTTATGGTGTGAGAGGGAGAGAGCGAGAGGGAGAATGCGCTCATAATTTATATGTGTATACACTTGGATACCAGCGCTCGTATAATACACAGTATATTCTGTATGGCTGTAGATATTCTTGCCCTACAGTATGTCTCACATTCACAGAGACTGAGCTCTCGTGTATTTTATGGTGAGAGTGAGTGAGAGAGACTATACTATACACGTTGGCAATTGTGAACAGCCATATAATGTACACCCAAATATATATTTTGTATTGAATAGTACACTATTTATATATACTGTACATCTAGGGTGAAATAAATACTGCATAGAGTGCACAAAAAACAATTCATATACAAAATATGGTCGGTGTATATAATAGTAGTTGGATCAGCACATCAAACAACGAGCTTAGTTAGCACTGGTATGCCATCAAAAAAATCGTATTCACGTAATTTCAACCGAAAATATCTCGTATACAATGTTTGGGGCGAAAAATATTTGCGTTTTTTGCAGATATAGTTGTTTTTTGTTTGAGTGAAAACAGACTTTTAATACGAAAAATGAAATATATTTTTAATATTTGTATTTCTGAGAATAAGCAGACATACTATTGGCTTAAATTATGATGTATTTTAAAACATTAACTACACGTATATATCATATACTTATATAATTTATACCGTATAAAGTCTTAAAGCATTTTCAACTAATCGATGGCTAAGAGAGAGAGAGAGAGAGAGAGAGACTTGTTTTAATGCAAATATTATTTATCTTGCTTTATATTAAATCCTATTTGTAATTAAAATTTATATTTTATTTGTCTTTTCTCTCACATTATTCTGAATATCTCTCTCTCTCTCTCTCTCTCTCTCTGCCTTTATAATCCAATAATCTAATGCTAACTCTATGTACAATGCTAAATTTGGGTAATGTTAAGTTTATGGGATTCTTTGAGCATCACCAGAATTGTGGTTAAGCTATAGCATCGCGTGTAAACCTTGTTCTATTTTTATTAGATTTTTACAAAATATACATTCAAAATATCCACAAATAATGGTTAAAATGTAAAATTAATTTCTAGCTATTGACAAGAATTATGTGCACAAATATGTATCCATATTAGCATTAGTGCACATGTGCTACACTTCCTCCACATATTGAATACTTGTATTTATTTAATAGAAATTTTTGTTACACTATTTCTCTGCTCTTATATTAATGGTTAGAAATGCGTGTCTGAGAGAGAGAGAGAGAGAGAGCACGAGAATGACTGACGACTGGCAATTGAATGGCACATCTCTCTAGCGAGCACTCACATTGACTACTGGGCTATCATTTAGATTGTATAGTATGAACCAAATGGGTGTTTAGGCTCTCTCTCTCTCTCTCTCTCTCTCTCTCTCTCAGCCATAAAACACATTCTCACTTCTCTTGTTGTTATACTGTATGGTATTCTTATAGTTCTCTCTTATTCTCGGAGACCTTTTGGCAAATGCAGGGCCGGGTATATACTGTGCTGTATATCTGGTTGTGCTGTTGCTCTGCACTCATATTCTCAGTTTTTATATATTCAGATGGATATTGGATGTGATAGTATAGAAGTGCTTCTTCTCAATGAGCACTTTTTATCGCATCTATTTATATATATCTATGCGTATAGATATTCTGGAGAGAGAGAGAGAGAGAGAGAGAGAGAGTTATATTTTGGTCGTTGATGTATCTCATGAAGGGCTCAACTAAACATGAAAAGTGAAAATGGTTTTTAATATACTCTACAACTCTCCGACTCGTCATTATAATTGTTAATAATAAATATGTTTTTTATACTTTGGATCGCAAATGATAGCTATGATAGCTATACGTGACTCTCACTCTAGTCTTATCTCAACTCTTCCACTCTCTCCTCTTGAGTGCTGACGAGTTATTGCATTTACTAAGAGCTACACAGAGACCAGTTCTCCGCAAACTTCAAAATGTGTATAATTTCTAATGTATTTTATATAACTTGAAGTGAAGATAAGGGCCGGAGTGTGAGAGAGGGAGAGAGAAGTGAGAGATTGGTTTCAAATTGTGAATTGAATTGAATTTTTACGTTTGAGAACTGGAGTTGAAATGAAAGGAGAGAAAGAATAACTATTGCTGTTCTCGTATCCCCTCTTCGCCAGAAAGTAATAGTTATTTTGTAGTTTAAAAAATGCCATTAAATTATGTAATACACGACACATTCGGTGTCACTCTCTTTTCAAATGGTCTCCACATTTCTCTCTCTGACCAACAAAATTATTTGGCACACAATATATACGGCACAACCATTGAGTAATTGTATTGGTTCACTGTGTAAGAGCCCCCTCTCTATGCCTGTCCGCCCTCTATATGCGAGCCCTTGTATCGCATGAGCGCTCAAGTGTTAAAAATTTTTTTGAATACCTTTTTCTGATCGTATTGTACGGCAGAAGAGAATTATTATTTTCTTCTGCGGTATGATATGAACGCTACACTTGTCTACCGATATATTAATGTTCATAGAGTGTAGTGCACTCTCACTACACCTTTTCTTACGGCACAACTGCTTTCCCTTTCATAACATTCAATACTCTTCACTGCTCTTCATATCCCTCTTCTATTTCTCGCTAATAATGTTCTTAAGATTTTTTACATTCGCTTTAAATTTTTATTATTATTTTTTGTTCACTTTTTTAGCTATATTTCCAGATATACCTCATATAACATGCGAACAGTGTTTCGTATTTTGTGCTGAATTTTTAGGTTTTTTGTTATTATTATTTCACTTCTTCTCTCGTCTTCTCTCGAGTTTTTGAGCAATTTTTTCATTTTGCTGTAAAAATGAGGCAAAAAATATTTAAATCAAAAACAGGAATTTTTTGTTCATTCGCGAAACTGATTTGAATTTTCTTTTCACTGCTTTTATCCATATATTTATTTATATTTTGAGTGATTCTCTCAATTCTCTCTTCCCTTTCATTTCCATTCCATACGAAACACCCATTTTTTAGTCCAAATTTTCTTTTCCATTTGTGTTGTGGTCTTAAATTTTATTGAAAGTTTTGTTTGTGAAATGGAGTGATATTTGAGATGACTTTTCTGGTGGTGACTGAGGAGAGCGTATAATGGCTTTACTCGTCAATGGGTTTTATAAGAATCTACTCAATACACAGATGAGAGAAGTTTGCATTTTGCAAATGTTTATCTCCGGCGACCGTTTCGTTGGTCTGTTTTTGTTGTTGTTGTGTGTGTTCTCTGCCTTCGCCTCCACTGTCTGTCCACTCGTTTTCATCTGTATTTCATGCAAAGATGCGCTTCAAATAATGAGAAGAAAGTCGTGCCTTCAATCCAATGAAGGCCTTCCTCTCAAGAACTGTGTTAAACAACAAATAGTTTTTTGGGCACAAAATGTAAAAATATTTTCTTGACATCTCTTCTTGCTTTCTTGCCAGTGATGCGAGACTTTTAGCCCTTATATTGATATACTGTACACAACACACACACCGACTGTATATCTCATTCTGGTATATGTGAGCCCATACTTACCATGAATACTAAGATTGGGTGCGACCAGAATTGTGCTCTCTCTCTCTCTCTCTCTCTCTCTCTCTCTCTCATTTTTGAATGCGATATTTAGTGCCTCGAAATATACTCAACATTTTTTATTTCATATAAAACTTATATATTATTGGAAGGAAAATAGAAAAATCGGTTTTATTTGAATTTTATACACAACTTATGCATAAACTTATTGCTTATTACAAAATCCTATTTATTTTTCACTTCTGCCGTTCAGATCGTATTTGCAGTCGTCGTGTATTCATATTATACTGTGAATTGAGTTTTAAAAAATATATATTTTGAATGACAATAAAGCAAATGGAAAGCCAATAAAAAATGAACGAAATGGGCATAAATTGATGCTTAACTTTCCCTTCACTGCCATAACTGTTTCGTGTAATATATGGCAGAGAAATGTAGTCCAATATTAGGGAATAATTCTCGTTCTAACAGCAAATTTATGGCTCTAATCGTGAAAATGTCTGAATTTGTGTTTTTGCCACAAAAGTCTCCAATACTGGGCTTAAACTGCAGGTGTATTACGACTTCTTTGCAAATCTAATTGAAGCCCAGATTTATACCACTGGTTGGCCAGTCGTCTAGTAAATCATGCTTTCGGCCCTTCATTGCATTTAATGCCCACCACTGGCTCTCACTGTTTGAAGTCCTTACAGTCGCTCTCAATTTGTTTCTCTCTATTTTTGCCTTTTCTTTCTATTTCTAGTCATTTCATTCCTTTCAGTAGAGCTCTCTCTCTCTCTCTCTCTCTCTCTCTCGCCATACATGTATATATGGTGTGCATTAGTTTAACAACTTCTTAAACTGGTGTTGAGGGCATTCCTTTCATAGTGAAGGTCGTGGGAAATAATGTGCGCAAAAACCAAAACCTTTTTTTCTGGTCATACATTCCTCTTGAGTCTTGACTCTTGCAGTCCTTTTTAGCTCTTTAAACCTCTCCAACGGCTCAGACCCTAACTTATGATCCCTTTTTTGCCACTCAATCCGATCGTTGGCTAAATAGCACTACTCTTTCGCAGAATTACACATAACTGTCAAAACACTGTCTAATGACTGAATGAACTTTATTTTATCAGTCGTTTATTTTTCTTTAATAATCGTTGCCTTTCTATTAGAAATACAAATAGTATTTATTTGTTTATTTAAATTCTTGGCCATCCGTATAGTGAACCCCAGTATAAAAACGAAGTCAATTATAATATACACAGTATTTATGTTTGCATTTTTGATCCGTAATAGCAGTTGCAATGAAAGACTCCTTTTTATTGTTTATTCTTTGCATCTGAACTAAAGTATAATATTTTTTATTTATTGTATTAATATTTACTTCTCGTCTTATGTTGAGTTTCAATTGCGTGATATAATGCTATAAATTGTGTATTTAATAGCTTTTAATATTAGTTTATTATTTTGCAATATTTTTTGTATTCAAATTCTATATACTGTATGTATTTTTGAATGCGATATTTAGTGCCTCGAAATATACTCAACATTTTTTATTTCATATAAAACTTATATATTATTGGAAGGAAAATAGAAAAATCGGTTTTATTTGAATTTTATACACAACTTATGCATATAAAAACGTTTATATAATTTTCCGATGCGATCATGAATTATCTCCAATTGTAATGTTTGCTCTCTCTCTCTCTCTCTCTCTCTCTCTCTCTCCTCATTTTGGTGGGAGAGAGGGAAGGACTCATACATTAGGATAAAATGCATTGAAAAACTTGATATTTCTTTCACTCTTTTTTATTCTTCTCTCTCTCCCAGTATTCGTCTCTTCAGTACTTCACTACTCAATTGAATACAGAAAACGCTTTTTATATTCAAGAGAATACATTTAATTCTCCCCTTTATTATTCTCTCTCTCTCTCTCTCTCTCTCTCTCTCTCTCTCTCAGCCATAAAACACATTCTCACTTCTCTTGTTGTTATACTGTATGGTATTCTTATAGTTCTCACTCTTATTCTCGGAGACCTTTTGGCAAATGCAGGGCCGGGTATATACTGTGCTGTATATCTGGTTGTGCTGTTGCTCTGCACTCATATTCTCAGTTTTTATATATTCAGATGGATATTGGATGTGATGTGTGTATAGAAGTGCTTCTTCTCAATGAGCACTTTTTATCGCATCTATTTATATATATCTATGCGTATAGATATTCTGGAGAGAGAGAGAGAGAGAGAGAGAGAGAGAGAGAGAGAGGCTATTATGATAAAGTAGTGATGAATCATTTCAGCTATATTTTCTTTTTATATATATTTTTTGTAAACCCATTTCCTAACGATTGCCAACACATCCAACACAACACACATAGTATGTGAAGCAATGGTGTGTTTCACTACTCTCTGGCAGTCGTTGCCATTTGCCTCGTCTTCAATACCATGTATGCCATAAGCCGTGCACTCAATGGCATCTCAGTACCAAAAAACACACACTCACTGCAGCCCTTTCCCCCTCCAACCCCTCCTCAAACACCACCACCACTACCACCAAAACCAGAAGGCATACCAGTCTATGGTTAATGGTATTGGAGCTTAAAATACAACACAGTGTCGATTATATTTGAATCTCAACCAAGTTTATTCTCGTTTCAAAGCGCGGGGTAACTCTCGGCTAAAACAAAAATGCATTTCATTTGCTTATTGTTATGTAAAGTCTTATGTTATACTACGGGGAGAGAGAGATGTATATATAATAGACGTTCATTTTGAAGTCCTTCTCTCTCTCCCTCTTTCTGTATATTCCTGGTTGAGAGCCATTGATTGCAATGGATTTTAGCGATGAATCAATGCTTTTGTATGGGTTTTCTTTAAAGAGTGAATGGTATGGCCGAGAGAGAGAGAGAGAGAGAGGGAGAGAGAGACAGTACTTTCAGTGTATTTTCTTTATCTCCGCTCTCCTATTAGAGTTATCTCATCTATGGCTCAAACATATCGTATATATACGTGTATATGAAATATAAACATATATATATTGCAGACCCGATGGTTTGATGGTATCAGTGCTCTCTCGTTATTTTGGTGCGCTTTTGCAATGGTATAAAATTCAATGGATAGTGAAGTGTATGTTAGGCTCAACCATAGCTATAGCCATGGATAGAGAGAAAACTCGATGGCAATCGTTGTATTGGATATTTGTTTGTCTTTCTCGAAACGTATATTTGTTTTTGTACTGAATTTATATTGAATGCGAGAAGAGAGAGAGAGAGAGAGAGAGAGAGAGAGAGGATTCAATTTGTGTAGTGTATATGATGTTCAGTATATGTCATGAATTGTCAGTGAAATCGTTGGATCGTTAGGTTAGGCGCGAGAGAAAGAGAAATTGCAAATGGGAGTCGACATCCCCGGCATCACTGTTGCCATCGACTCTCTCTCTCTCTCTCTCTCTCTCTCTCTCTGCCTCTAATGAAATGATTGTTTAAATTAGGCTTTGGGTCGCCGTTTACTATTGAAAATAGCAGCTCTCTATCCCTGCCAAATGTCAATATCATGTTCAGTCATTTGTGTTGTATGTATGAAATATCGTCAATAGTTTTGGCCCTTATATTACTGGTAGGTCTGAGGGGTCGGGTGTCGACTGAAAAACAACGAGTGCACACAATTTGCTGGTGTTTTATCTATCGCTCAATATATCAGATATAGTGATGAATTGGTTTGCATTTATTATACGGTATATACATGTGTGCGGAGACAATGTATATCCCCATTGAAATGCGATGGCCTTTCAAAATGTTGCATAAAAATACTTTTCATGTGATGATGAATAGCCACTAGTTTTTAATATAGATTTTTATATAGATTTATATTTTTCTAACTTATATATTCTTTGGTCGCTATTGACGACCGGATTTTCAATTTTTATTTTTGCTGTTTTGTTATATTATGAGTCAATTTCTGGTGAATTTTATTTTCAAATTTAATTCAATTAAATTATTTCTTCTTTTTTCTTCCATTCGTTTCGTTCATCCGTTGAATATTGAAACGAAAGACAGCAAAGAATATGCGTTTTGTATAAAAATAAAAACAACACTAGAAAGAAATCAGCACTTTTCCCATCTCTCTCTCTCTCTCTCTCTCTCTCTCTCTCTCTC
>CAJPIZ010000030.1:21651-53174 GCA_905368565.1 Medioppia subpectinata
TCTCTCTCTCTCTCTCTCTCTCTCTCTCTCTCTCTCTCTCTCTCTCCTCGTTATTGCAAAACAGGAATGCAATCAAAATAAAACCCCGGATCTATACGTATACTCATGTAAATAATGTATAAATAAACAGCAGAGAGAGAGAGAGAGAGAGAGAGAGAATATTTCCACAGACCATATGTCGTTAATGTCTTTTAAGAGTTATATATTTTAATATAAACAACAATTCATATTATTGTGGAAAATGCAAATCATTTCATACATAACACAAAATTGCTGAATAAATATATCATTTCAAACAATAATCCCTTTTATTTCTAATAATATAAATATATTGAGAAACTCCAGTGAGAGATACGGGAGAGAGAGAGAGAGAGAGAGAGAGAGAGAGAGAGAGAGAGAGAGAGATACACAAACCATAAACATTATCGACAATTAAAACGATTCTTCAATAATACATATGTATATGAATTATATGTGAGAAAAACTGGTATTTGAATAAACAAAAAACTTTTGAACATTATTTTATTTATAAGTTTTTACGGATTCAATAAACAAAATAAAAACGGAGAGATAACTCAGTTTTGCTACACATTTTGGGTGTAATTATAATTAATATCTCGAGTAGTTTTGTTTTTTCACGTTTTAAGTGTGTGTTTGGGATTTTGTGAAAATTTTCTATTTAAATATTGACACAAATATTGGGCACAAATCCAAATGCAAACACTGATAGGAATAGAGAGAGAGAGAGAGAGAGAGAGAGAATTCAATTTGTGTAGTGTATATGATGTTCAGTATATGTCATGAATTGTCAGTGAAATCGTTGGATCGTTAGGTTAGGCGCGAGAGAAAGAGAAATTGCAAAGAGAGAGAGAGAGAGAGAGAGAGAGAGAGAGAGAGAGAGACCGGCAAAAGAGTAGAGAAAATCGTTATTGTTTTCAAACAATTTGCGGAAAGAAATTAATTAAAAATTATATTCAAAATAATTGTCAAAAACACACACAATATGTGTATATTTATATGAATGCAATATTATAATTAAAGGAAGGTATGCTAGGGTTGAGTGCATTTAATTGGTTTAAAAATTTTTGATTAAAAATTCATAAATAAATTATTGTTTATAAAAAACTATTTTTCTATGAGATTCTCTCTCTCTCTCTCTCTCTCTCTCGCATTATCTTAATATCAAATATATGTATATATTTTTGGTGCAAATATTTTCTCATTTTCTTTCATTTTATATTTGCAAGATAAACTAGAGTTAACTAATGGGCTACATTGTTTTTACTACGATTACACGGATACAGTTGTAGATTAATTAATTCGTGGATTCTTACCAAAACTCAAGCACTTAGACATATCAAGTGACCATCAAATGACCATCAAATGCCTGTACTTTCCTCACATCTCTCTCTCTCTCTCTCTCTCTCTCTCTCCCTCTTTCTCTCGTTTTAATCATAAAAATTTAAATCGCAAACAAAAACACGACGAAAACATTAAAATTGCTTTTCGTTTCATAACAAGTGAAAAAATCAATATTATTTTCCCTCAGTTTCCCAATGAGTGAATACAGACTTTGTTCACAAACTATTAGACAAAATGTATTTAAAACTTTAAGTACTGTACATTACAAATCGGGAGTAAATATACTTTACATTATGTGTCCTCAAAAAAAACTAACAAAACTAAAAATACGACGAGTTTTAAGTGGTTTTGGAAATTTGGAAATTATATATAACTTTTATAAAATCGATTTAAAACTCAGAGAAGCAAAAACTGAATTTTGCTTCAATTTTATTGAATAAACATTTTATTAGAGATTGAAAATAACAACACAACTACTCGTTTGAATGAACGAACGAGTGGTTCATATATTATATACGGTCTTCTCGTCTTGACGTCAAATATTGATTTAATACACAAAATGAATTGAAATGAAAGGACACGAACCAAATGAGAGAGAGAGAGAGAGAGAGAGAGTTGATGGAGAAGCGACAAAACGACATCAATATTTGCATAAAAGTGTACACAAAAATAGTTTGCCTAAAATTGTGCGAAAAAGAGACTAAAAGTTATTATCAGTTGCAATGCAGACCTTTTAGCTCAGATGTCAAGGGATGGCAAGTTTTTGATGCAAAAACTTTTCACTTCAAAACTCACATTTTATGCCAAAGAATTTGTTATGTAATTATAAAAATTAATTCCTCTTTTTTAAAGATAAATACATTGCGAGAGAACGAGAGAGAGAGAGAGAGAGAGAGAGAGAGAGAGAGAGCATAAGTAATTGTCCAGATACTGTTGGATATAAAAAACTAATTTATTAAACTAGAAATACTTATATTTCTTATTTGGGGTACAATTAATAATAGGAGTGTTGGGACGGCTGTAATGGCCAACCCTTTGCACATATATCTTATGTTTGGTTGAGATATGTTAAGTGGAAACTGATCTCAGCTTTAATATTAAATGAATAGATAAGAGAAGACGTCGAGAAAAATAAAACCCAAAAATACTGAACACATATTTGAGTCCAAGTCTTGCAAACATAAAATGAAAGAAAATGAGAAAATATTTGCACCAAAAATATATACATATATTTGATATTAAGATAATGCGAGAGAGAGAGAGAGAGAGAGAGAGCTTAGAATCTAATATAACAAAAATAATTAATGAAAGACAGCGCCAGATATATAGACTGAAGAGAAAATTTGTCGCAAAACACGAGAATATTCTGTGAATCTGAAAAAATCAGGAAAAAAGTAAAATAAGCAAAAAATTCAATTTACTCTAACGTCTAAACGAATTAAAGAATATATTCTCTAATATTATAGACATTATATTAAATATTATATTATAGTCTCCAGTAATGAATGCCTGCCATATATTATACATAATGTATATATTGTGAGCCCAGAAAAAAGTCTAATCCGTAGAAAATCCAAATATTATATATAATTAAAGAGTGAGTGAAATTTTTTATACGATATATATTTTTATGTAAGACTTGTTGTGTAACACAAGGAATAGGAGAAGAAAGAGGGACTAAATTCTCAATTGAATTAAGGAATTGAAAGCGGAATGTAATCCCATATAACACTTGTTTAATTTAGTTCACTATTCAATCTATTTTATATATTGTACACCAATATTATATTGAAATACACTATACCTTATATAAAAATAATATAATAAAACTATTGAATTTACAGACATGTATTGAATGAAAATTATATTTTTATTAATATTATTATTATTACATATATTTTTAGATTAATAAAAATCGTTAGGTTTATGTGGAATATAAGGTATGGTATGAGTACTGGAAACAGAAAAATTTAATAATAAAGATAAATATCTCCACTGATTATAGATAGAAGAGAGAAAGAGAGATAATATAATTTCCTGCACAAAACTTATATATTTTTATAGCAAATAAAATAAAATATATTTTATATGAAAGTTATATTTTGAATGGATGGAAAAAGAGACTATGTTTTCATATAAAAAATATGAACCATAAACTAAACTATAAAATATAAAGTTATATAAAAATATGATATATAAACTGAAAATACATTTTAGATTTAAACTCAGAACCAATCGAGAGATAGTCTCAATACAAACAAAAATTCATATAATTTTTAGGATAAAAAACTATTTCGTAGATAAAGAAAAGAGTAACATGTTTTTCAGTTAAATAAATAAATAAAATATATATTTTCAGTTTAAATAACTGCCAGTTTGAGAGAGAGAGAGAGAGAGAGAGAGAGAGAGAGAATTCAATTTGTGTAGTGTATATGATGTTCAGTATATGTCATGAATTGTCAGTGAAATCGTTGGATCGTTAGGTTAGGCGCGAGAGAAAGAGAAAAAGAGAGAGAGAGAGAGAGAGAGAGAATGTTTCACCATAAAACGTATACTATACAAGAATACAAATTTCTAAATATTTTATAATATTCAACAAAAATTAATTTCAAGCATTTCTTTCTGCCTCTGAGTTGTGTCCCTAATATTTTGCGACACAACTCTTGCCATACATTATATAATAATATCATGTAGCTTTTCAATCGCCATAACATGTATGTTATAATATTTAACTCGTTTATCGTTTACTTCTTTCTTGGTGTCGATGCTCTCGTTTTGACGGCAAAAATGAATACAAAAAATAAGAAAATGAAGAAAAAACAAAACAAAATACACCGAAAGAAAAGAAAAAGAAAATAACACCAAAAACTCAAACGAGAAAATCAAAAAGGTTTTTAAAATTTAAATTTTAAGACTAGTTTTTCTCTCTCAACACAAAAGTAGTTTTCAATGCCTTCACTCCTCCCCTCCTTTAACTTGTATTCAAACACTAGTCTTCAGTAAAAAATATTTAATGTATTAAAAATATTTTACTACTCTATCCTTAGCTCAAGAAACAGAATTACTGTCAAATATTGAATTTATAATTCATGTGTGTATTTGTATAGACATTACTAAAGGTTCCATTTTCCGGGAGTAAAAACATCCAAATTCGGGAATTAAAAGGCCAAAATCGGGAAAATTCGGGAAATACGATTTTACTCAATTATAACACAATCATTATACATATAAATCATTTAAGAGAAAATCAAAAAGGTTTTTAAAATTTAAATTTTAAGACTAGTTTTTCTCTCTCAACACAAAAGTAGTTTTCAATGCCTTCACTCCTCCCCTCCTTTAACTTGTATTCAAACACTAGTCTTCAGTAGAAAATATTTAATGTATTAAAAATATTTTACTACTCTATCCTTAGCTCAAGAAACAAAATTACTGTCAAATATTGAATTTATAATTCATGTGTGTATTTGTATAGACATTACGCTAATATTCATTCGTATAATACATTTTATAAATACCATTAAAAATAAATGAAAAATATTTTTTCCACGTTTTATTAGCCAACAAATGGACACAAAAAACTCAAATACATTGAAACAAACCCATTATATCTATAAATTCTTGACATTTTACTGTTTCATAAGATAAAACATTAGGCAAAAAACACACACAAAACAAACACATATATAGTTGTGACAAAAATACTTAAAAGAATTGCTAATAGTTTTTACAACAAAAAGCATGAAATAAAAACATTTTCAGCGAAATTTCTCTTATATAAGACATAAAAATAACACATAAAATGAATGCTTTTTTGTCTCATCAGACAAACAATCATCGAAAGTATGGCTCTCTTATAGCTGTGAACATCAAATGGCTTATAAATTGAGAGAAAGACTTATATAACCAAATACTCGGCGATTCATCATTAAAAATAGCCAAAAACACAGTCTATATATGTATAGCGAGACTGAGATAAACAAACTTTTTGTACATCATTTTGAAAACCCAATTCATTTTGGGAGACAAATGATTGGCAAAAGTATGTGTCACTCATTTACGGCTTTCGGTAAACAACTAAACAGACGATTATAATTGAGGTCTTGTGAAAGAGAGGGAGAGAAACAGTGGAATATTCTAGACACAAAACATGGTAAAAATGTACACTAAATGACAATAATAATAATAACAGTAAAAAACATTTGGCGTGAATGCGAGGGGAATGGGAGGCGAAGGGAAGGGAACCGAAACGGAAACTCCAAAACGACAGGACATTAACGAACACCGAAAATGTCAGTGAGTTTTCAAAGTCGACGCAAACACACAAAACAACTGCACTTTTTTCATATGACGTGAAGTGAAAAGAAAGAGAGAAAATGCTTTGTTTTTCGCATAGACTTCGTGTCATTTTCAGGCATTTTGTTTTTTGGCAATCGAGTGGTGAATACCGGGGCCAACAACCATACCATTCACGATATAACCAGTCCACTAACCATATTCAATCAAATCTCTCTCTCTCTCTCTCTCTCTCTCTCTCTCTCTCTCGTATTCAATACCAGAATGTCTTGTTTTGCTTTTTATATGCCGTCCATTATATATATCAACGAATGTGTGACTGAAATAAAAGATTACGAAAATGTTTTTTCTTCGAATGTCTTTTGATTTAAAAAACGATTTTTCAGTCGAAAAACACAATATATTAACGTAAGAGTCGGTCGGAGAGAGAGAATGAGAGAGAAGTTTGAGTTTATAATCATTGCATTTCTGTGTTGAATACAGACGTTAAATGCACTGCCAATTCAATGAGATGCCATTTGTTAGGTCTCTCTCTCTCTCTCTCTCTCTCTCTCTCTCTAATGGTTTTTATGGTTTCCTTAGATATTAACTGAAAAACTCATTTCAATATTAACTCATAATTTGAAGTAATGTTTTGTTGTTTTTTCATTAAAATCTCTCTCTCTCTCTCTCTCTCTCTCTCTCTCTCTCTGGCAATCTGTCGTTGAATAAGGAATGAGGAGACCATTGATGGACACAATTCAGTCAACGATGCAATAAATGTGCGCCAAATATAGGAATAAATTGGCGACTGAATGAGGGCTTGAATTATATATATTTGAAGCAAAATATCATTCATCAAAGACATAGTCATAGAGAGATTGTGTCGTTCAATAGGGAGACGGATAGAGAGACCGATCAATACCAGAATATTCTGTACCAAACATTAGGAATCCTTTACTCTTTTACTATCACTTCTATTATAAAATAATATATATAAGAAGTTTTTGCTCGTGAATACCATTTGTGACATTCAATCCTATTCTCCACTCTTTCTCTCGCAAACAAAAAAACAGAAAAGTGAAAAAAATGAGAAATACATAGCATTTTCAACGAGAAAAAAGTTTATACATTTGAAGGCAAAATGATAATAATAACAACAAAAAACGTAGCCATCAATGAGATATCTATGGCATATGGGATGCATTGGAATCAATATTCAGACAAATTCTTCAGTTATCCAGAGGTATGGAAAAAGACGAAAGAAGTGGTATTAGAAATATTCAAACATCAAAAGAGTATTCAAATGATATTCAGATGAGCGATGGGTCTCTCACTCATACAATGGGAATATCATTTCAATATAATTTGAATGCAAAAAAATCCAGTTTTCGTTTTTTATTTTCTTTACACCAGAAGATGAAAAAATACCAGAGATTTTCATATTCAATGTTAAGTCAAGTATTGCTGTGTTTTTTGTGTTTAAAATGGGATAAAAAGGATTTATTTTTGTGTTGTATAACAAATCCATGACATAACTCATCGCACAGACAAATAAACAAAAAACGGACAGAATTTTCAAGTTTTAAACAAAAAAATTTGTATTCAAGTAATAAATTCTCAGCCAATATATTCAGAAAACACATAATATTTCCATAAAAAATAAATTCACAATTAAATACATTTAATATTTTTTATTAGCATTTTTTCGCCAAAAATATGATTAAAAGGTAAAATATAAACACATTTTTTCCATCAAAATATTAATATTCACGTCAAGACACAAGTGTTGAAGAAGAAAATAAGTTAAATATTAAACATTATTTAATGAAAAAACAACAAAACATTACTTCAAATTATGAGTTAATATTGAAATGAGTTTTTCAGTTAATATCTAAGGAAACCATAAAAACCATTAGAGAGAGAGAGAGAGAGAGAGAGAGAGAGATCCAGGAGATAAACACACGTATGATATCTTGAAATAAATTCAAATTAACTAAAATTTAATATAAACTTTATATAAAACAACATTAACTCTTATATCAAAACCCAATTTCGTATAAATATATAGACATTAATGGTATTTTCGGATCAGTTTTAAAGCCATGTTTTAGTTATTAATATTATTCTCTCTCTATATATGGGGTATATATTTGTAATGTACTAAAACTCGTGTCTAATTGTGGACTCAAATAAAAAACATGTCTTAATTCTAGGGCTCAATTAAATCTATTTTTATAAACTACAAAAATTATACACAATTTAACATTTATATAAATTATATTTATAAAAATATATATTTTTACAAATATACGTGTATAATAAATATATCGATATTAATATCGATATTATCTCATTCATTAAAGTATTAGTGAAATACACGTATCAAATGTATACCAAAAATAAGTATCATTTTAATCATCATATAATTCTCTCAATTCAAACCCATTTTTGAACTAAACTTCTATTAAATTGAATATAAAGAAATAAATGCTTTTAAGCATTAAAATTTTGTTATTAAATTACTTCTCATACATATAACTACTATTAAACTAAATAAAAACCATTTCACAACACTATTGGACATTAAAATAAGGACTAATACTTTATTATTCAACGACAAAAATATAAATTTAAATTGAATAAAATGGAGACAATATTTTTTGGCGTACACTAAACACATACATCTCTTTCGCAAATGAAATATCATTATAATCGTCAACAAAACACACAATTCATAACCATTTACTAGATTTCAAATTCACAATAAGTCAAATGATTAATTATATAATGAAAAAACAAAACCAAACGACTATTTCTCAAGACATAGAGTATAGTAAACGGAGAATAAGAAAAAATATTTTCGTCACAAATATTTAATAACATAACAATCATAAGAGTCGAGAAGTCGTGAAACAATTTTCATATCACAAAAATAGTGTCCAATTATGAGCACACTTTCATTATTGTCGTTCACAGCCGACTCGACTTAATCAAATCAAATTATCGGTACTATAATTATAATTGTTATTTAGAAAAATACAATTATAAACCAGAGAGAGAGAGAGAGAGAGAGAGAATTACAAACCAAAGCCAGTCATATATGCGGGCGCTTTGTTATGAGAGCAAGAGATGTCATTAATTTCAGTGACAATAGCTTTAAGCAAATTGGGGATCACATCACTTCTCGGACATCCCGGCTATTAATGGATGAATGGATTTATAAAATGAATGAATGGTTACATATATTATAAAATATGCATTAATTATCATTTGCCTGATATTTGCCACCATTTGGAAAGAAATCAAAGTCACCGATGGCTTCATTGACGCCCAACCCGTCGTCAAAGGAGTCGGACATATCTGTATGGATCACATCTACCACTGAGGCGTCCTTAAGGCTTAATCTCCATTCAGATTCATTAGTCCTGAATCCGGGCCCTAAATGAAGTGAAAATTACATATAAAATTGTGCATATTTCAAATAATGAGTACCCGCCGGGTCCATCGCAGTTAATCTGCCCACTTGTGGTTTAGTAAGCCGTTTGCCGGCATATCCGGCCGTATGGGCGCCCAGACTGTGGCCAATGAGCCAAAAGCGCTCGTTTGTTAAACCGTCAAATCGCTCGCAAAGTCGTTGAATAAACTCAGCGATGAGAGCGCCCACCACTCGGGTGTTGGACGCGGCCAACGGGTAATTGGCCTCCGCTCCTGAATTTACATTTGGTTTTTGTTATAAACTTACTTGTTATTTACTTATTACTAGATTACAGTATTTATGAATTAATGTCTCTAATGATAAATACCCTTATGCCAATCGACTAACACTACGTTAAAACTATCATTACCAGTTGCCATTGAATACAATGTGTCTTTGATGTCCTAGATAAACGATAAAATAGTGGTCAAAACACTTGAAATTAAATTACTTTTGTTAACTATACTATCGTATAAAAATATAATTTAGTTTATAAAATTTGAATCAAATAAAAATTTAGTTTAAAAAATGTGGGTAATATTATACTAATTTATACTATCATCCATTCTTGAATGTGACCCATGAATCCGTGGATAATAACTGCCGTCCTATGGTTTGGGTCAAAGTTTTTGAGCTGACTTTTCTTAAAATCAATTTTCAGTTCAATTGATTGATGTTGAGATCCGTGTGAATACATTTGAAACGTTATATTAATCTCTTGCGGTCCCAACGGAAGGACAGCTATGTGTCCGTTCACTATGTCTTTAAAAGTCAAGGCAGAGAAGCAGCCAATTGTGGCCCAACACTCGGTGCCTAAACTACCTGATAATATAGGTAATGCAATTTAATTAATTAATTATGTAGTAATAAAATATATATTAATTTATATAATACTTACGACCAATGATTGGTATTTTAGATATAAATCTACTGACGTCTTCTCGCAATTCACTTAATATATCTAAACTTCCCAAACGTCTAAACGGATCCAACCCTTTGGCAGATGTGGCAGATCTAGGTTGCACCACCTAATTAGTATAATTTTAGCCACATTTTTAAATTAATGATAAAATACAATTACATTGTCATCGAGTTCAGCCCTAAAATATTTTGGTCCGTAGACTACATACTCGTTGTGATGTCTTGTCTTCAAAGCAAAACATTAAATCAAAATTATTTGTGTTTTATCTAAAAATTGCAAAACATTTGTTATTTTATTTAACTTACAGTCAACTCATGCTCATAAGTGGCCTCGGTAGTGTCTATATCCCCATTAATTATATTGTAATTATAAAATAAAATATAAACAATTAATGTAAATCGTTTCATAATAAGTTATTATGAAAATATAAAGTCATGCATTTATTTCCAGATGTTATTCAGTCATATTCAATAATTTTTATTTACAATTAAAATTATATATTTAATTTATAGCAATAAATAATTTAAACTCAGATAAAACATTTACTTAAATTAATTTATCTATGTAAAACTGTAGAATTCACATTAAAATTATAACTTTTTAACTGGTTGAACTAGTTTATTTCTTATGGGAAACCTATTGTTATAGTCAACAGAATAGATATCATTAGAGCTCGTGAAGGGTACCAAAGCTGATGGCAATATCTGTTTGGCAGACTTTGGCAACTGATCCTTATTCTCGCATACCGTGAAGTATAGCGGCGACCCGTCCGGTGTGATCGCCACGTTCTCTACGGGACACAACCACACGGAGTAATCATTTCGGATCCTATGTTTGCAAATTAATTATCACATTAAAAACAAAATAACCAACAAGGTAAGACTATTGGGCATTACGGCTCGAATATATGGCTCATATAATTGATCTCGATAAATTGCAATCCAAACTTTGAGCCCTTATCCTTGTTCGTTGAGTACGGAGTTTTGTCAAATGTATACCAACTAAACGAAGCGCTCGTTATATTAGTGATCAAATCAGTTGTCGTCAATAGCATAGTATGAACTTTGCCGGGAACTATATTGGACATGGTCCGGATGTTGGTCATATTGCGTTGGCCGCCCTCATACCAGGCGCCTATATTCAGCGCGATCTGTCCGCGAGCGCCCGCCTCCGAGTCGGCCGTCACGTGTAAAGCTATCTGATAGTGAGTCACTGTAATAATTATAGTTATGATTATGGTTGAGTTTTATAAAATAAATGTATGATAACTGTATGATAATCAATAAATAATAACAACTGACGGCATAATGGTTTTCCATCGCCGGTATTCAAGTAGAGTTTGTGTCCCTTTCCCTTAAAATATTGGGCCGTAATGTTAGTGTCTCTCCTCTCCAACGGGTAGAGACCCATGAGCTGACACCGGGTTATGCCGTTAATGTTGTCACAGTTGACACACCGGCCCTCAACAAACATGGCGTACGAATCGCACTCATAGCCTATTGGCAGACATAGATCGTTGGGTCTGTCTGTACGGTATAAGTAAAACTGATTTTAAAATGATTGCAATTAAATGTATCTCAAAATAAGTTAGTCCAACCATAAGCGATGGCGAGATCATATGCCCTGCAATGAGAACACGATAGGGTGGCCGACGCCTTCAATACACTGACCACCAAGTTGGTTTGAGGACACCCGGGCTAACACGCGCACAATTACAATATGGTTAAATTACTATTTCATTCATTAGCAGTAAAATACAATTGATTACTTGCATATATCCTCCATTAGGATAGAAATCGATGTCACCGATGGTCTCATTGAGACCCAAACCATCTAGCACCATACTGGCCATATCTGAGTGAATAATGTCCACCTCCTTTCCATCCGTATACGCCAGTCTTATGTTAGTACTATTCGCCTCAAATCCCGGTCCTTTAGATAAGAGTAAAAATAAGTGTAATAAAAATATAATACAATCGTTGGGAACATTTTTCACCCGCGGGGTCGAGGCCCGTGACTCTGTGCACTTGTGGATTGATAAGCCGTTTGCCGGCAAATCCCACCACATGTGCGCCCAGACTGTGACCAACCAAATAAAATTGATCGTTTGTGATTACATCGCGTCCGTAAGTGTCCGCACAAATCCGGTTTATGAAGAAAGCAATCAACGCACCGACCACTTGGGTATTGGCCGCCGACAGAGCGTAATTCAATTGCTTTGCGCCTGTTTTAACATTTTAACATGTTTGCCATTATAAATCAATTGCATTAATTTGTAATAATTATTAATTTCAGACCATTTTGCCAATTAACTAAAATAACATTGTATTCATTCATTTTCTGAGTCAATAAACTGTTTTTCATTTCCTATAAAAAAAGTAGTTTATAGTCCAATCATTTAAATGGTCATGTTAATATAACATACAATCATCCATGATTCTAGTCCACTATTCCAGCCGTGGACAATAACTACTGTCATATGACTGGGATTAAAAGTAGTGTCTTTGAATTTTTTAGTATTAAACTTATACTCAAATTGAATGGTATGATTGAATGACTGTTGTGTGTATAAGTAAAATATGGGAGAAATCTGGTGCGGACTCATCGGCAAGAGTGCAATATCTCCCATCTCTATGTCCTTAAAGGTCATGGCCGAGAAGCACCCGACGTCGTCCCAGCACTTGGTCCCAAAAGCCCCTATAGTTGTAAACACAATACTGTCAATAAAATGCGATTACTGTGTCTTTTGAGACACTAATTACTGTTAACAATGGGTATAAATCCAATAATTTGACGGATTTTGCCCACCGGGGTATTACTCCTCGTGCCCGGCAATAGTGAAGTTTGTTTTACGTTAACATAACTGTGCGATGCGTTTATATTCTTGGACTGGATTTATAAACAAATGTTTGATAATGATTATACAGTAATATATTGTGTAAATTAATAATATGACGATTGTTTTATTGGTAAACAAACTTACCTCAAGCACTTCATACTCTCTCATATCTTCGGCTACATTGGATGCGGGCGGAGGATATACTTTGACCTTGTTTATCATTTTATAATTTTGCACCTTTTGCGTGGGGTTGTTGTAGTTGACTGCTTTTAATTCCCACTCCATATTCTGTAGACTCGTCTGTAGATTCTTGTCTCCAGACCTGTCGCCATTGTTTGCATTAATGGCTTTAGTCGTTGTATCCGTCGATTCAGTGGTCGTATCCGTCGATTCAGTGGTAGTATCCGTTTGTTCAGATTCTTCATCGGTCTGAACGAGTTTATTGTTACAATATATAAATAAAATACATATTAATATTTTGAATTTAAACATTATTTTAATAAAAATTTCCAAACACTGACTGATAATGGATTCCCATATGGATGCCTTAAATGGAAAGTTTTGGCTTATTACTTTATGTAATTATAATTGGTGAATTAAGTGATAATTTAAATTTAGTGGAATACACTATAATAAATAAACATATAAGCAAAATTAATAAAGCTAAACAAATTGTTTACAATAAAATTGAAGTTTTACTTTTGTTAAAAATAATTTTATTAAAAAAACACATTTAGATTTATAGATTACAAATACAGTACAAATGAATTAACAATTAAAATAATTATAAATGTCTTCATAACAACTGACTATTTATATTCATTTCTGAGTCTAAAGTTCTTATCAAAAACAATGCGCTTAAGAATAGCGCCGAAGTCGGCGTTTTCGTGGAGTTGTGGCGAATGGACAGCATTTGTGTGATCGTCGATCCGAGGGCTCACATATTTGGTGAAGAATTTATCATATTTTTTGATGGGTTTCTGTTCGGGATAGAGCTGTTCCGTATCAGAGAATATTCCTGTTTAGTACATATCAACTCATTGTTTAATTAATTTACAAATATTAATAATATATTAGTAATGTATCAATAATTACTGTCAAATAACTGATCGTCAGTCTCTTTTTCCAATTCCTTACTCTCTTCAGTGATTACGCTTTGAAAACAATTCAATACAACAATAATTAATGTAATTTTTAATAAATAATTCATTTTTATGCAATTGTTTTAGTTGATAAATAAATGATACATAAGTTTTAGATCAACGAGAAAATACCTTATGGAAATAGTATTCAATTATTAAATAAGAGCCATTTTAAATATTGCAATAATTTTTAAACCTTGTATTAATATAAAATAAATGTTTATTTATTAATTAATTAAACAAAATATACTATTAATTATTTAGTTTAATTATTTAAAATTACCATGATGAGCGTTTTAATATCCCAATTTTGTTCCATATTATCTAAATATAAGTAACAAATAATAAAAGTAATATGATTTATTACTAAAGCATTGACTTTTAGGTGACAAAAACCAGTCTTAAAGTCACTATAAAAGTTACTTAAAAATGGCTAAAAAGGTGCTAAAAAATGCTAAAAAGTTATGAAAAAGTTATTTATTTTGCATCAAAATGATACATTCAAAGGTCAATAACATTTGTTTTTGAATTAAATTGTATCACAAAGTATTTTTTGAGGTTTTCCGTTTCGAAACTCATTTGTCTGTCGCTTAACAACTGTTTATTAGTCGAAAAGAGTTTAATGAAATGCGGATTACTAAAAACTATGACTGAAAATTTTTAATATCACATTAAACCTGTTTTCATTTTTGACTTGTTGAGTATTTTGTGATTTATCAATTAATAACGTATAAAATTAGCAAAATAGGCGAAAAGTTACTTAAAAGTTACTAAAGGTGCTAACGTCCCAAAAGGTGCTAAAAAGGTGAAATAAAAATCTTCCAAAATACTCCTAAGGGAGTATATGGTGTGCCCCCAAACTTTCAGGAGGTTCTTCGCTTTCGGAACAAAAAGTTATTTAACTTCAAATCAATGCTTTATTTATTACTTTATTAAAAAATTATAAAAAATATATAAGAAAAATTTAAGATTTTTTGTTAAGAATTTATCAAATGTATTATTTTATTAATTTATAATAAATAAATAATTAATGGGAAATTATCGTTGGTTTCCGTCTACATAAACACCACTTCAATCATCATCAGTGAAATCTACGCTCATAACCGACACCTTCTTCTTTCTTCCAGTCTGTCTTTGTTTAGGTTTTTCTGCAAAACGCGTAAAATTCACATCAATTTAAGAAATACATCAATTGTTAAAGTAATTCAAACCGTATTCCTCATCGAATTCGCCCCGGGATTTGCGGTGTTCTGAATGCCTCTCCACTGGTGTCAACCGATAGCTGAAGTGCTTTTTCACTTCTTTCATACGATGATTGATGGGCGCCTTAATCTTGGGCCCGGAGTCGAGAGCGCCCTCCACGTACTTTCTCATACACCGGTGCTCGCAGTCGTGTAAAGTGGGGAACCGATTGCCATTACCTCCGTGTCCTCTGTACACCATTTCCCGACACTGGGATATCTCTACGTTGAAATACCAGCCGTGCATTAGCTTAGCGCCGACCCCACTGTCCGGATGCTCGGCGCACACGGGGTCGGGTGCGTGCTCGTCATCGTCCTCGTATGACGCTTATAATTGCAATAGTTATGCATTTTATCATTTTGGTTTAGTTGCTAATGATTTTTAGTTTGTTTGATTGATAGTTACCAGTTAGCTTATCGCATAATATGTTGGATATTTGAAACGAAATAAAAATTATGATGGTTAAATATATAGACGAGTGTCTGTTGGGCGACATTTAACAGGCCGTTTGTTTATGTTTTAATCAAACACCATGTATTCTGTGGGACATCTTGTTAATCAATTTAATTTATATTTAGTTCATTTTGTGCTAAACATTGTATATCCAGATGTTTTCTAACTTAATGCTATCTATCGGTTATAAAGTTGTCTTAGTTTCCAATAATTAGTCCTAAAAAACATTTATAATTTTTAAGATTTTGGTCGAAATAATATTTAGATAATTAATCGTAAACTTAATTTTGAAAATCATCATTTATTTAACAATTTTGAAGATTTATTAATTGATTGAATAGTTTTTTAACTGATTTTTACATGACTTCAATTATATTTAATTTTGGTTGTAATCAGTGTTCCCTTCAATTGGTTTCTAATACATGACAACACTATTGTTATTATCAAATTGAAAATAGATATAAAATTTATAATTACAATTAATTAAAACTTTTAGTTTATTGACAAGTTCTATTTAATAACAACTAAAAATTATTCAACCAATTAATTAAACTAAAAATTTAACTTAAAATTAATATAAACATTAATTAACAGTAAAACAGATAATAATAACAATAAATTTTAATTTTTCTATATATTTAGTGAAATTGGATTTGGTTTTAAAATTTCAAACAACAAATAAATATATTAAAAGAGGAGAAATAAAATTAATTGAAATATTAATCGGTATTAATGTCTTATAAATAGTTTAAAATAACTAAACGTCTTTCAAAAGTCAGTCCCGAAGTCGTTGTCATAATCGGAATAAGTGACGGCTTTATTGAATTGTTTGCAACTCTCGTAACCGGTCTTTGGTTTCTGACTTCTGTTCTCCAATCCGTTTGGGGTGTTATTATCGGTGATAAACTGGTTGTCGATGTCTTCGCCGGTCATGAGCTGCAAGAAGCGGAAAGAACGGGACGGGATGTTAGCGCCCATGTATTTGGAGGGCGTCGGGTCCGGCGGGCGCTCAGATGGGGGCAACTTTTTCTTGAGGATAGGTTTGGGCGGTTCCGGCGATTTAAAGCCAGTCCTGTCCGGAGACGTGACGATACGGTCCGCGAATTTGATGTTACGGTCGACTGGCGGTCGGGCTATGGGTGTACTGCTGTTACTCCGATCCCAATCCTCAGGTGCTGTGATCTGGGCGTACATACCATCTAAATATTTAGTCCGCGGCGAACACTCCGTATCTAAATGTTTATTTCATTGTATATAACGATGTAATTAATATAATTTGCTTAAAGTATACATCACTAGAATTTAGATTATAGTTTTAGACATTGATTTAATGGTTACGGCTATTCTATGCGCTAATTTAATGTGTCTATTCATTGATTGTATGGTTTAGTTTTACCACTTGCTCTGAAATCATTTTGATAACTGATTTTTTGTGGCCAAACATTTTTGCCAAATGTAGAGAATTGGTTGTCTCGAGTCGGAGGGGACGGCCCTTGCATTGGCTGCGGCTGTGATGCGGACATAAACTGTGGCGGAGGTGTGGCGGTTGGTGTCGGGGGTTCGGATGACAGGTAGAAGGGTTTGGGTCTGGAGTTATAGTTGGGAACTGAACCACAAGTTTGAGACAAAAGTAATGGTTGTTTTAGAAAAGAAAATTGAAATAAAACATAAGTAAAACAATTATATAATAATAAAATAATGTGTGCAAAACATAAATTAGACTATTGTTAATATAATATTATCGGGGTTAATTTAAATTAATTGGTAAATAATGGAGCACACATAAAAATGCAAAGTTTCTTCCCAATCATTAATTAGTAACTGACAGACGTATTATAAATGCAAGAATAATGTGAAACTATATATAATTTTACTTAAAATTAACAAAAAACAAATAAAATGTCTCATCATTTTGAAAGACAGAGCGTAGGAAATAAAGTAATTTATAATACATTTCTATCAAATGAGCCAAAATATTGTCTGTTTTTCTCATTAATTTGTTTCTTTAAATAGTATTTTAATGAATAATATTTAGCATATGTTTAGTCGTGAGTGTAAACCGATTGGCCATACCTTCTGATAGACCAGATCTGAAGAGATTTGATGGAATGTCAACACTTCGGCTATACGTGGGTTCGACGGACGCCGACCTCTGGCCGACCCGCGGCTGAGCGGACGAACTCTGCGACCAATTCCTGCCTCTCGTGTTGTCCACCGATTGGGGGCTCTGATAGGGTTGAGGCGATCGCAAGTCATTCCGATTGTAGCCCCGAGTGAGCGATCCGTACGGAGATGTGGATTGACTTTGTGTGCCGTACATGTCGTCAACAAATTGGTTGGAAGGCCTCCAGACGCCGGGCCCACGATTTGGCACACTTTTGCCAAACGTCTCAAAACTTGTCGCCTCTTTCGTCTCGTAAAACCGATTGCTTTGCGACGGATATTGTGTGTGATTTGGGCTCTCAAATGACTTTTCCGTTTCCATCGATATTTGTTCAAACTTTTCAATTTCCTCTGTTTTACACATTGAAAAATTCAATATTATATTGACTTTACATTTAATGAATTTATTTTCTCCACAAAACATACCCTGTAGTCCGCCGTCGAGCACATGTCTGAGCAGATCTGAATCCCAAGGGTTGGAATTATTGACATCATTATTATTATTGACATCATTTTTATTATTGACATCATTTTTATTATAGTAATTATCACGCTTTCTATCAAATCTATAATCACTACCACTACTGGGTTTTATACCATTATTTCCGTTTGTTTGCTGACTTTCGTGCGAATAATTACTTTTGTTATCCATTCTGTGGGGCGGCGGTGGCGGTGGGGGCGGCGCCGGTGCTCTGGCCTGGGGTATGGCCACCGGTTTTGTACTCTCAGGTTTGACATAATTATTATCCACTCCATTGGTGATAATCAAATCGTCTTCTCTGGGCGTTGCCTTCGGTGACACTACTGTTTGCCGGTTCGCATAACTGTCCAAAAGCTCCTGCACTTCGGGCTCCAAACCGTTCACATCGATTGAGCCATTATTCTGGCGATTCTTCAACGAAGTCTCCATCTCTTTCATCTGTTTCTGTATAAACGACTCAAAGTCTCTATTGATTTGCTTTTGAATGTCGGGAAAATTGGTGCCATTGAGGGGCGGATTGGGAGAGGAATACAAGTGCTGTTTCTGCGGCACTTCCGGAGTGACGGCGCGCCTGATATTGTTGGGCGGCTTCTGTTTGGACAACACTTCGGGTGTTTCCGATCGCGTGACGCGTTCGGCGTCTGAGCCCTGGTCTTCGTCCTCTTCATCGGCGGCCAAATTTCTGAGCAAACGTTTCTTCATTTTTGGCGAACGTATGTTTGTTAAGTCTAACTGTCCTTTTTGGACACTGTATTAACACATCGTTGGTATTAGTTTAAAACATAATTATTAAATTAGATATTAAGTTCAAATACCCGGACACTCCACTGGGGGTGTATGTGAAGGGCTTTTTATCCTTGTTGAGTGTATTGAGCAGTTTGTCGGGCAGGTGTGCGTACTGTTCCTTCTCTATCTGCTCTTTAGATGGGGCCAAATGGGAGGGCAGGGGCTCATTGCGCCAGTGGGGCAATAGGACGGCACCCGCGCACCCCGGCGGAGGTGGCGGGACGGGTGGTGAGGGCGCCACTATGGTGTCGAAACAAAAACAATACAGTAATTATAGTGAATTAATTGGTACACAAATAAACAATGAATACAAATGCCTGTTATATACAGAATTTGTCGCTAATTATAAATTTTAAAACAAAAAATAACTGTTAATTCACTCACTTTTTTGCGGTTAGCGAACAAAAAACTAACACTAATTTTGTTTACAAAGAACTGAAAACAATTTGTGTTGTTTTGTTAGAGTCAGCGAAAATTTTTCGCAATATATATATATATTTCTCTTTCGCGAAATGTTTGGGCGAAATGACGAGAAGAGTGTTATTCTCTTCTCTGTTGCCTATCGTTTCAAAATGTGTCAACAATTTTATTTTTCAGTGTATGGGCTGTTGCTGTCAGTTATAGTCGAGGTGTGCTATAAATAGCCCACCCGTGCCATTTTGCTCCGCATATTCTGTGGCCCCAAACTACTGTAAACTTGTACCACATTTCGCATGTCATTTATATTAGTGTTTAAGGAATTTATTTTCTCTTTCAAAATTAAATTTACATCTCATGTAATTAAATATTTTGATGGCTTCGGAGTAATAGTAGTCTCTATTGAATGTATTGGCAATAAGAATATATTTATACAGAATATTCTGTTCATTTGATGCCATAATAAATGTATTCTTAATATAAATAAATAGTAATTTTTAAAATGATTTATTTATTTAGTGTCAAAATTATTGTCTGAATAAACAACTATTATTTTTTGGGTCAAAGATTTTAAACCTTTTTACAGTTAAATGATTACAAATTGTTTGAATCGGAAATATTTTAATTGGGTTTTGCTAAGATATGAACTAGACTTTATTTCTAGAATTTAACTTATAATAAAGAATATTATGAAACCATGTTGATATATTATAATTCAGATTATGTTACAATTTAATTAAAATTCATTATATTTTATTAATTCAATGACTTCCTGACACTCGACGACAACTGTGTCTTAGATTAAGATTTTAATCACAAAGAGATTAAATTATAGATTATCCTAATATTAATCACTTAATTACTTTATAATCAAAACGTAAACAACATGAATAAACATGATTAACATTGAAATTACATTAATTAAACAATAGTTTAGAAATAATTAATTAAAATAATATAAATACAGATAATTACCTAAGGGTTTGGTGGGGGCGTTGGGTAGCTGTGTGTCCATCGCATTCACAAACAGTCGATCCGTGACTTTCTTGACAAAACACCAGCAAAAGTAAGTCAAAGCGAAGACAAAAAACCCAAATTTTATTAAGAAAATAATTTTGACTGAATTTCAAGTGTTTATAAATAGGAGTAAAAATAATTCAAAAATAAACTAAACATAAACTAAACATTAAATTTAGGTGAAAACTCGAGGTTTCGTCACAAGTTCTAAATATTTATGATTGAAGTCTTTCTTTTAAAACAAACTTTTTAAATACATTTATTTTTTTAAATTTTCTATATCTCTATGTCTAATGTCAAGTCCCCAACAAATCACTGTAAAAGTGATGTATGTCTTAGAGAGTGGGGAAAGGGATGAGAGAGTCTCAAAAAGGATAGAGATTTTTGAGTTAATGTTGAGTTTGATATCTTCACTGAAAAGAGATGTTATCTTCACTTATCGGCCAACTCTTTAATACCGGCACAGAATCTCGCACTCAATCCCTATCTCTCCTTCTCATATCCCTCTCTCCCTTATTAATTACAAAACAGATTATGAAATAAAGTGTGTTTTTGAGAAAAACAGTGTATTCTCTCTCTTTCTTCTACCACTATAAACACGTAATCTATACTTAAAAAACTTCTAAAACCCAGTGTTTGGTTTGAACACTGAGTTTGAGTGCGAGTGCCGTACGGTTTAGTGTATACCGTGGATGTGAATCCTTGAATGTGTGCCCAATTTGGATGATCTGCCTCTTTGGCACTCAACCAGAGATGATATTTATAGCCCCTCTTCACCCGCCTGTCCCACACATACATACATTTCATACACTTTTCACTCTTTTCTTACCAATAAAACCATCCCTTTATTCAATTGAGTTTTGTTTTTGCTCACACTTTGCATATTATATTCGCATACATTTGCATATCTGTTGCTCTGATTTGTATTTTCTGTTTGTCTCCAAATATAAAATTTTATTTTAATAATCAAATTCTCGATTCGATATGCGTTCAAAACGGGTTACAATTGAAAGTTATATTCAATAATTCAATCGGTCTTTCAATATGGGTATCGCAACGACTTGTAAGACTACAGTAACACACATATGATGTTAACAATTGAGGTCAATGTAAACGATTCCTAACCTGATTTACAAGATGTAACTCATTTTGAAACACAAATCTGTTTTGTCAAACATATCTCTAATCAACATTTTGTAGCAATTTTTAACTGCGGTATAAATTAACTAAATTAGAGGTCAAATACGAGAATAGTTTGTAGGCTTTGTATTACAAGAAATATTTTTATATTTATTATTATTGCTATATTGTATGCAAAAAGATTATTATACTTTGTATTATACGTCAAATCTATAATAGTATCAGAAATTTTACACATCATTAGCGCCCACTTCTACGCTATGTTACCCTTAAATACAATGTATTTGTTATTTCAGTACCTTTTAAGTGGGATATAATTTACATTCATATAAGAATTTGGTAATGAATTCCTTATAAAACATTATATTTTTGAATGTATTTCACTATTATTTCAACATTTAATTGTAAACAAGAATGGTGTTTAAATATTTATGTTATTTTAAATGCATAACCAAATTGATCTCAACTACAAATTTAAAATATTAAACACTTGTTAACATAAATTTCAGTTTGAAAAGTAAATTAAAAACTTACTTCACTTTTGGATTCAGTTTTGTTTTTAAATCCATTAGTATTGCTGTCGTTGTCGTTATTATTAGTTTTATTACTATCTGTATTATTATTATCACTGCTATTATTGCTATTAAAAACACTTTTCATAAAATTTAGCACAGATTTCATAATTTATATTATTATTTACTACAAAAATAACGAAAAAATAATGGAAAAATAAACAGTTTGCTTAAGATTTGATATGTTATTTAAATTAAACTAACATTTCCGGTTATATTCACAGTATAGTAGTTGTGATAAAAAGAAATTTAATTTTCGTCACCAAAAGCTAACTATTATTTTTGATTTCTATGTGGAAGCAATGCGCAAACCCTTTGGCCTTAGATCTTAGCTATATTTTAATAATTGTTATAAAGCCAAATGTTTTTTGCATGTTTGTAAAGATTATAATTTGTATATTATATTATTAGTGTATTTCGTTTTGTTTTTATTTGTCGGTTATATTTTTAACTCCCAATCATATTAATAACAATATTGTATTTTTAGAAAATTCTTGTATTTATAACGAATATTTGCTGTGTTTTTAAATATCAATTATAAATATATTGACAACTAATTAGGAAAAAATTGTTTTGCATTTGTTGCAAATGTTGAAAAAACAGTGGTATTTCTCGGGTTTTAAAAATAATATTTCTTATAATATAATATAATGTAATCATTGAAGGTATGTATATTATAAGGGAAAAGGGCTTTAACTTTGCCAACAATTGTCAATGTATATTAAAACGCTAACAATTGATATAACAGGCGAATCATCCGTCAATTGTTTATTTAAGAAAGTTGTCTAAAATTGTTTCGTAATCTAATTATTTATGATATGATAAAAGCATTGCTCTCTTACACACATAACAACTATATAAAAATGTTTCTATATTTAAATACAAAATGTAAATTTCAAACAAAGAGTTGGAATAAAATTATAATATATATTAAATGTTTAAATGAAATGTTTAAATATTGAGACACAGAATCTAAAGTTACTCAAAGAATATTTTGCCAGAATATATGCCAAACATACAAATTGTTGGTCTCATTGAGACATCTGTCCCTACGGTTTAACACTAATAGTACTGAATAAGTACACCACTAGTTATTGGCGATATGTATGCCATAACCTATTTTATGTTTAATTTATTCAAGAATAATATTATATATAACTAATTTAGATAATAATAAATATGCATTATTTTATTGATTTAATTTTCATGTCAAATAAGGGTTAATTTTATGTTTATAATTATAATTAAATGAAATAATAAGAATGGGTTACAAATTGTAACTTACAATAAACTAATTTTTTAATTAACTTTATAGTAAATTCTAATTATACTAATTAATATTTTGTAATGATTAAAATATAACTTATAATTTTGTAAATTGCATTTTATGAATATTTATAGTTTTGTGGTTATAATTACAGAAATATTTGTTAAAAACTAATTGTAAATAAAACAAAAATATTTATGGTATAAAGTTTCAAATATAACGACGATCTAAATTAATGACTGCGAATAATAACTAATTAAACCGAAAGGCAATAACTCGGAAAAAATTTATTTAATCATTAAAAATAAAGTGTTAACAAAAGTGAAAAGCACAGCATTTGGATAATAATATTATCCTAAATAAGATTATTATTTTGATGATCGCATGGATTTCATAAATAACTTTTAAAGGGCACAAACACTCGTACGGCTCAACCCTTTTATAACTTATTTGTAAAGTCAAAAAATAAATGATCTCTATATCCATAAAACATCTGTTCAAACGTCTTCGCAAACCGATTGTTAATCAAATCCAATGTTGTTTTGTGTGCCTTATTGTTGTTATTGTGAGCCAATTGTCATAACATTTGTATGAATTTCAATTTATATGTATATCAAGGCTTTTGTCAAATATATATTTGTTTTAAATTATTGTGCAATAAATTTCAATAAGACTTTTGATATGAAACGAAACAAAAAATGACAAAAGAGTTATTGAGAGCACATTTATCTGTTGGTAATCGAAATAGATTTCGACACGATTTTATAGTTTAAAAATAAAGATTAACCGAAATATTTCTCGTATTAACAATCAGTGCTCTTTGTATTGACTGATGTTTTTATTGAGATATTTATAAGAAGTAATACAATAACGAGAAAAACAGAATTATATTTACTGAACGAAATCAAACTCAAAGCCAAAAACCACTTTTTATGTTTCATATGTGGCGTAAACTTTTTGTATCAAAACAACAGTAAATAAAATTCATTTTAATTTAATTTCAAATAATTTTATATTAATTAAGTAATAAATATATTATTTTTAGTAACTTGTTATGTAAGCAGAATATTCTCAAAGCTATTTTAAATCCAGAATATATTGAACTTTTAAAACATAAATGCAAAACAAACAAAAAAAAGTTTTTTATTAAGACATTTTTGGGTTAATTTTCTTTAGAAAAACATCAAAGATTACAATCAATTGTGAAAACAGATTCAAACGAAACATTTTTTCTATTGTTGTCTTAAAACTGATGAAGAATTTGAATGTTTTTTCAGAGATGAGAGGGTATGGCATATAAACGGTACGCCACTTACGATATACACAACATGTTTGCTGTAAATCCGATAATAAATATTTTTTTCATGAGAGAGAAGAAGATAGAGAGAGTGAATCTTGAAATACTGTCGCACATCCCGTCCCTAATAAACTGAAAGTAAATTTTTTTCATATAATTATTAGTTTTGAAACTGAGTTCTGATTTGTGGGAAGAGTTGTCGTCGTCTCCGAAGAAGAGGTACTTATCGTAGAATTTTGTTTGCAATTCAAGTGCTTTTACTGTACATTGAGTTTAATTATTTGTTAAGTTAAAGGAATTCAAATACAATTTAATTATTTTTGTTTTTTAGTTTTGTTTCTCTTTTGATTTGAATTGAAAAACTCGTCAATTGTTTGTCATTTAAATATATAAAACTCTGCATTACTTTTGTTTCTCAACTAATCCTTTGGTAATTATACTAAAACTTTATTTTTAATCGCCATTTAATTACTAAATTTTATAATTAGTTTTTAATGAAATTTTATATCATTTCTTGATATAAAACTCGTATCGTTTTCTGTAAAACAATTATATGTTTTAAATAATTGTCATACAAAACAGAGTTGTGATACTTTTTAATCGTATTGATTATTGTGTTAATTATTGTTTATTCACTTTTGGTTGTTTGCAATAAACCCGGAGCTCAACAGAAATGGCCTTTTGGTGTCTGAAAGCATTCATACATAATATACACTTAAATCAATATTTACTTAACTAATGAGAAATAGTTTTAAATGTTTGCTCACATTTTCATCAATATTGTTCAATAATTCATTAATTTCTAAAATAAACTTAATTTCTAAATTATATATTGTTTTGTCTTGGTAATATTTTCCAGACATGAATTCATACATTGTAGTTACTACTAGTTAGCATAGTTACTGTAGTTCATAGATAATTTGCATATTTGTGACAATTTTCATAAATTATTTTTGAAATTTTATTTGATTTATAAAAATAAATTATTCATTACTTTCTTTGTATACAAAATACATTAATACAATTTCTTTAACACAAATTTGACTATAAATATCGGTAGAGTTTTAATGAATTATTTATAACTATTATTCCTAATGGATATAAATTCAGATATTGAAAAAAGTTATTGACAGTTAAGTAGAGATAAATGATGGCCACAATGAGCGCTGAAAGACCCGGATTCTGGCGCCCGCCTCAGGGCTACCGATCGCGACCCCGACCGCAGTCCTGTGTTTGGCAGCCGACAGACCCGTCGCCCACTCAGATCTGGTCGCCTTCGCCCACCTATTCATATGACACCAACTCTTTGTCCAGAAGTCCAGCGGTTTGTAGCAATTTATATTTCCTGCCCTTATTATTTGTTTTATAAAGGAGGTTTTTCGTTATAAACGTGATAACTTTGTGTTAATTTTTATTAAAACAGAGATATAAGACATTTATATCTACTATATTTGCTAAATGTTTTAGTTATTTATAATGAAAATGTTGTCATTTAAGCATTTAGATAATTTTATTTATACATAAGTTTAGAAATAATGTAAATTTATTCTGACATAAATATCAAAGGCTTTTGATTATATTAATCCTATTTTTATAAAATTATTTTTACTTCAAAAATGATTTCTGTTTGCGTTAACCATAATTAATTAAAATTATGGCGTAAATGTTGAATCAGTCACACATTTTCAATGGGATTTGAGTTTCATCAACATATAAATCAATTTTTCACTATTTATTTTCATTCTTTATCTTTCTTATAAATTTTAAAACATATTTATATACTTATAAACAGCTATAAAACCGAATTAAACTATTCGATCAGTCTGTTTACTGTAAATTAACTAGGTATTAGTATATCAATTTTAAATAAATAGTCTGTCAATAATATATAGTATGATAATTATGATAATTTATCCCAAAATATTTTGTTAATATTTACATAATTCTCTCTTTAATTGTTTTGAAATGTATTTAAATTAATTTATTTCATTGAAAATATTGCTAATTTAACTCATGTGTGTATGGAAACAAGTGATAAGACTTGGATCACTAAAAACTAACTTTCGATGACATTTAAATTTGTAATTATAGTCCAAAATGTGTTTCAAAATCACATGTTTACGAAATCAGCGAAACAAATATTACATTCATTTAAATAGTTTTCAAATTAGAAATAAAAGGGTTTTTAAAGATTTTTAGCTGAATTTCAAATTTTTATTAAAGATGAAGGTTTTCGGGGAAGAAAAAGGCTGACAGTGTGAGGGGATAGGGAGGGGACGGCACTTATAAGACACACACGTATACATAAGATACATACCTCACACATAGACGGTATTGTTATTTATAACTTTGGTGTATATATTCTGTTGTCACTAAAATATTTCTCATTCAGTCTATTATTTTGCTTGAGTCCGCAAAATGTATATTTAAGACCAGAATCGAGACCTCTTTGTGTGACAAATATTTTGTTTTCAAATCTCACACGAATTGAGGCTAAATATCATGGCTTTAGTCAAAACACATATAAATCCCCTGATTATTGTTCAGTTTTGTAATTACTTAACTAATTATCTCAATAATGCCTTCAGATATCTATATTGATTTAATTTAAACAATGAAACAGAGTTTACTAAAAAATTTATATAGACATTGCATTATATTTCATTTAATTATTATTGTCGTCGTCCCTTATTTCATAAAAAATTTTAGTCAATTGTTTACTCTAGTTATAAGCTATAACTTATATCACAGTATTCTTGAATAATATATTCATTCTATTTGTAAAACAAACAGAAAACAGATCGACAAAGAATACGAGAATCTGTGACAAAAGGGATTATAATTTATGATTAATTTAGTCAATGAATTAAAATTATTTATAATTTATTAACCATGTTATATATTTATTAAAATTATAAATGTGTCGAATAATTAATGTGTGTTATGTTTATTAGTAATGGAAATATGATAAATGAATAAATAGAAAGATAAAAATACAAATTTATTTTTAGTCATTAAAAAATTAAGTAATAATTATAGTTATCAGTATAATAAATAATAAAAAATATCATGGTTTATCTTAAAAACAAGCTAAAAATAATAAGCAATTCTTTAATTATGAAAATATTTTGCAAAACAAAAGACAATAAAATAAAAACAAAAAATTAAATGACATTTTGTTAACGCATAGGAATTTACAACAAAGGATTCATATAAAAAACTACAAACAGAATAAAATTAGAGATTTGTAAAACGCTTTTTCCACAATCGATCTGTTTATTTATCCAGAATATTCTGATGACATAAACATAATAAACTCGTTTTATATGCATATCTATGTCTGCGCCTCAATGACAGTGCATTGCATTTTGGGATCCGTTCGGTTGAAAACAATATATTGGATGTTAGTCTGTAACCCAATGTTAACAACAGTTGCTATTTATAATCAATCCAATCCCTTAACAAATACCAGATATCGCGAGTACTGCCACTACTGAACCCTCGCCACCATTTCGGATGCCATCAGAATATTATATATATATTTATACATATATTTTGCACTCCTTTTCTCGCCAACCAATCCTTTCGTTAAACTTTTCAATCAATGAGTTATAGATTATCGTAAAAGTCTTGCCTTTTTTGAAGTATTTAATTGTTTTACACATAAAGAGTTTATTTTATTTATTGATTATAATAACTAGTGATAAACGGATCAAATCTTTTTTATTGAATTGTATAAAAAAGTGAATTTACAAAACAATACAAAACATGATATTTTACACCACATTATATCGCGACGGTTCGTGTATTCCGTGGGGTTTTACTCTAGTCGGGGGCGCAGATGTCAACCACAGCCCACTCTATGTCCAAAAAGTAAGTGTCTTATACCCCACAGTTAATTGACATTTATTATTGTTTTAAAAGTATTTTGCCGTAAAAACATTGATTATTAACAAAAACACAGTTTAGTGGAGAATGAGTAGTGATTTTTTAGTTTGAAAATATTGTGAATTTAACAACTTTTTTGTAAAGATTTTGTTTGAATAACTTTAAGCCAAAGTTTTGACAGTAATTCTTCGGTTTTGTTTTGTCATGTATTTTGTTTATCACTAAAAAACATGCATTCAATCAATAATTTTGAAGCAAAAAATCCCTTTCACTACGAGATCTGTCACTTTAAACTAGACGTCTATTCAGACATAAATCCGAAGTTTGTTTCGCATATAAATCATTGCATTCATTGATTGCAAAAATATTCACGTCTTCGGAATCCTTTAGAAAAGACTATTTCTTAGCAACAAATGAATTGCTTTTAAAATGTCATTCAGTAAATGCAAAAACGTCATCAAAAAAGTTATTATTCGTTGATTTAATTAAATTTATTTAAAGTTTTAGATTAATACTACTGTAAACCGTGTGTCATTCATTTCTGAACACTTCCTTCATGATAGTTATAATTTTAATTTATAAGAAATATAATAAGATCTGAAAAGGAATCATATACTATATTAAAAGCCCATTAATTAAAGTACATTTTAGCACAATTGATTTTCACTTAGATGTTAACTATGAATTTTGACAAACATAAATAGCTAGCGTCAAATCATTTTGTTAACAAATTTCAAAGTTGTGTAAAATAGCCATCTGTAATGCCAATTTAATAAACTCTGGTGTTGCATAACAAGCATAAACTATACTTTATGTTTTAATAATAAAATATTAGTTTTATTAAAATTGTATCTATTTATATAACAATTTTAAAAAATTTGATAATTTTTGGCTATAAATGTCCATTGAACTAATGTTAAAATGGTTCAGAAATGAATGACACAGGGTGTATTATTAATGAAAATGCCACACATTCTGTAATTCTGTTAAAACTATAGACTTAAAAATTTTAGGACATTTTGGGATAGGATTAAAACTAGACGATTGTGTCAACTGTTTTTTCAAAATGATGACATTTTTAATAGTAATTAGATATTAAAACATACAGAATGTTAATAATAATGTATTTTGAAAACTTGTGTCAAACCATATTGAGCTGAAAGATAACCCCAACATCTAATCGCGTAGACAAGTGTTACGATCACTAAAAATGTGATACATTTTTTGGCATCCGATGTGAACACAATTCAATCCTTTTGTTATTTCAGTCCATATATTAATTATTTGCTCCACTATTACACAAACCCATTAAACACTATCTCATTTGATATGACTTTCAATAGTTTTTATAAGTGGGTTAAGACTCGCAATGTCTTCCTATAATGCCTTTGATTTTGTGATCATTTAAACGTATAAATAAATTTCTTTCATTCAAAAAGTGTGTTGTGTTTATGTTTAAGAAATATATTATTTTTAGATTAATTTTGTTTATTTTGAATACATTTTAAACACATTCCTAACTCATAATAAATTTTTAAGTGCCTGAGACACAAGCCAATAGAAATCAAAATCCATTATGATTCAAATATGATTGGGAAATTTGAAAAATCAACCCAGCTCATTTGATGACCTTCTCATTTAACAAAACTGAACAGTTTTCTTATTGGTCAAATTGTAATAAAACTTTTATTAAACACACGTCATAATAAGCTCTGGCGACTTAAGGGCTAAATAAATTATTAAAACCTAATATCATTAGAATAATTATGCAACTATTAATATAAAAGTATATTTAAAATATTTTTAATTAACTTTATATTCTATGTTATAACTTATAAAATAATACCATGTATTTTACAAATTTAGTTTTCAAGTAAAACGTGACAATTGTTAAATTTATATTATATTTTTAGTAAATTCTAGACAGATATTGATTTTGCAATTCTTCGACTTGTTTTGCATTTATTTCCAAAGAATAAGATAAATATTTTGTTTGGTAAAAGGTTTACATGTTTTTTATACAATACCAATGATTGCGATAAATATTTACACAAATACACAAATTATAACAAATTATTTTACAATCACAATCTAAAATCCGGTCTATTATAATAATCTATTTAATTAACTAAATTGACTTAAATCTCATTGAATTTATAGAATCTTAATTTATTGACAATTGAATATTTACAGAATTTAATAAATTATTTTGTCATGAATTATTGTTCTTGAAAATATTATTATTAAATTGTCGTGAATGTGAATCACCCACTCCTATGAATATTCCAGTCAACATTCATCATGACTTCGATGAGCTCATACACCACTCACTACTCCTATACATCACCTCATGTGCATACGATATGCACACTTATGTACTCATTATTATACTTACCTTTAGCTCATATACTGGGTATATAAGACTCACTCATTCCATGTATTAATCGCAGTCATTATTAAGTCCTCGTCGAAGGCATTACTCTATCTAATAAAGTCATTGTATATATGTTAAGCGAGTGTAACGTTATTTAGCCCTCAATTAGGGGTTAATACCGTCGGCGACCACACCTAACAGTCGTTACAGTAGTGGTCATACTTCGCCCGTAAGTCTGCTCATTACCGATCTCGACAATATAAATAATAAAAAGATTTCTAATTTTAATTAATATTAAAGATTACAAAATAAAAAAATTTTCTTATTGGAGACTATTATTTGGGCCAAAATCTACGCACTAGTACAATTAAGAATGAAAATTATTCCTATTTGCTGTTTGCCAATTTGTTG
>CAJPIZ010000031.1:0-50872 GCA_905368565.1 Medioppia subpectinata
CATAACACCCATAACCCCTCCCTACCTACTAAGCCCTACCCATTGCCTATATTCTGTACCCCTATATAAATATTCTGTAACCCCTATTCTCTTTGAGTTGGTTTTGGTGGACCCGAGTGTACGGTCCCCACAATATTATTAATAAATATAATTATTTTAACCCTAATTGTGCTTTATTTTTATTTAAAACCCCCCCAACTCCCACTCACGCACAGGTAAACCCGGAATATCGGTAGTACCCGATTCCGGGTCTTACAATATTTATAAGCAACTTGTAATTTCATAAGAAGTTGTTTTGTTTTGTTTATTTAATATAATTATAAATTGTTTTAATTCAATTTAAAATCACTTTTTATTAAATAATTTGAATATTAAATGACATTTATTTTTCTAAATATGGCTAAAATGAATGGAGAGGTATGTGGCGCCGATAAGTAGTCACTGGTCTTCGCGTCGAGTACTGAAGACATGGCCCACAATCACACTCTCAGGCATTGAGACATTCATTGTGACCATCATATACATCAGTACTATCTTCACGTTAGGCAACACATCCAATTTGAATACTCGTCGCCTATTGGCCAGTGTTTTGATCAGAAAATGGATCAACGCTTCGATTAACGGTGTTTTTAGGTTCAAATGAATGCTCAACCGATCCATAGAAGCAAAGACTTGCAGTACATCTCCTGTGATGCGACCATTGGGTGCGTAACCAATAATAATGTGTTTCAATTTCGGCAGTTTTGACACCAAATCCATACACCGATAGAAACATAGATTACAGTCCTCTTCGTCCTCGCAATCCATGCGATAATACATGTGATTGACTGTCAATTGGCGGACATTCGGGAAGATTTCGGTCAAATTTGACCACCGATTCGGTGAACACTTTAGTCCCTGAAGCACTAATGTCTTTACCGATACCATTGGCGGCATATATTTGGCCATCTCTTGAGTGTCGAAACACATTCTCGGGATGTGTTGTGAATTCAGAGTACCGGCAGATTTGATGATGAATTTTCTCAAGTCTTTGAGTTTTGCAATATTTTCGCAGAAATCGTTGGCAGAAATGTCTCCCAAAACGACATTTAAATATCTCAAACTTCTGAGACGATCGCATATTATAGCAAACCATTGGTTCCATATATTAATCTCTTCTGTGGTATTTGTTTCCACAAAACACGGATAGATATATAGTGTCTTTATTTGCCGGCATTTACTTGTGATGACATCCAGTGACTGACTGTCCGCTGAAGTGACACCAAATTTGAGGCATTGCATGGTTTCGGGCCAACAATCGGTAATTAATGACAACGGGATTACCGGCGCCAACGGATTGTTTTGTTGCCAAACATTGAAACTATTAAACTCCGGTAACATTTGGATAATAGCTGTGAAAACTGACACATTATTTCTGTCAATATATCCTATGGTTATGTCTCTGATGTTTGACAGAAGTTGTGCCCATTCGGTGAGTGTATGATCTTTTAAGTCATAGATATCGATGGAAAATATGTTGAGTATCTCGAGGTGTGGCCACTGATTGACAAATATCTCTAATGTCTTGAAACTGAGAACAATTGACGACAGATATAATTGCTTTACGTCTCGGAATTGACGGACAATAGACTCGAGTCTATTCTGTTTGTTGTAATCGACTGCGAGATCAATGGCTTTCAAAGTGATCGCTGGAGTGATGTCTATGCGATTCCAGTCTTTGGCTTCAAATTTTGTTTTAAAATATCTTAACGAAGAACTAGTCTTCATATCATTGAATCCAATGCTCACGTCTTTCTTCTTTAGCAGTACTTCTTTGACACAATCCTTGAACTGTTGTGACACTCGTTGCAAACCAAACAAGTCTTGTAGATTTAAATACTTGAATATAAGGCCCAGAATGTCATCATTCATGACATCACTTCTCTGGCCATTCATTTCATTCATGTCTTTGCGTTTGATTTCTTCACTACTTTTTCATATTTTTTGAATACTTTTCAAATATTGTCTGAATTTATGAATTGTCGGTTTGACTTGATTTGAGTTTTAAAATATATTATATTGTTGTTTATTGAGTGCAAAATATTAAACTCATTTATACAAACTCATGTTTTTGTATTTTGAAATGTTTTAATTTGTATTCAATTTTAAATCTCTTGATTTTGTAAGAATTTGTGTTTTAAATTATATTTATTTCTATAAACTAGACTTCAATGGATGCATAGGTTTGTGTCGCAAAATAAGTAGTTATTGGTGTTTATCACTAGTACTGAAGACATGGCCCACAATCACACTCTCAGGCATTGAGACAATCTTTGTGTCCATCCTTTGGATCAATTGTGTCTTGAGTTTAGGCAATAAATCCAATCGAAATTCTCTTCGTCTATTGGCCAGTGTTTCGGTCAGAAAATGTATCAACTCTTCGATCAGATATTCTTGTATTGAATAAATGCTCAATCGATCCATTGATACAAAGACCTGAAGCACATGATTTGTGATGTGACCGTCGATGACATGACCGATAATAATATGTTTCAATTTTGACAGTTTTGACACCAAATCCATACACCGATAGAAACACTCAATACAATCCTCTCCGTCCTTACAATCGGTGCGACAATACATGAAATCGACTGTCAATTGGCGGACATTTGGCAACATTTGAGTAATGTTTGTCCACCGATTCGGTGAACACTTTAATCCCGAAAGCCATAGTGTCTTCAACGACACCATTGGCGGCATATATTTGGCCATCCCTTGAGTGTCGAAACACATTCTCGGGATTTCTTGTGAATCCTTATAACCGGCAGAATGGATGATAAGTTTTTCTAAGTGTTTGAGTTTTGCGATACTTTCGCTGAAAGCTTTGGCCGAAATGTCTCCCAAAACGATCTGTAAATGTCTCAAACCGTTCAGACGATCGCATATCATAGCAAACCATTGATTGCAAAGATTAATCTCTTCAGCATTTGTTAATATAGATGTTTCGCAAATAACGAGTTGTTTAATTTGCCGGCATTTACTTGTGATGACATCCAATGACTGACTGTCCGCTGAAGTGACACCGATGTGCAAGCGTTGCATGTTTTCGGGCCAACAATGGGTTAGTAATGATAATGGGATTATCGGTGCCAATGGTGTCGCTGTGCGCCAGACATGAAAACTATTAAACTTTGGCAACTGTTGGATAATAGCTGTCAAAACGGACACATTTTGTATATCAATAGATCCGATGGTTATATGTCTGATTTTTGATAGGAGTTTTGCCCATAGTGTGAGTGTCTGATCACTTAAGCCATAAATATCGATGCGATAGATGTATAGCCTTTCGAGATGTGGCCACTGATTGACAAATATCTCTATTGTCTTAAAACTGACAACAATTGACGCCACATATAAGTGCTTTACGTCTCGGAATTGACGGATAATAGACTCGAGTCTATTCTGTTTGTTGTAATCGACTGCGAGATCAATGGCTTTCAAAGTGATCGCTGGTGTGATGTCTATCCGATTCCAGTCTTTGGCTTCAAATTTTGGTTTAAAATATCTTAACGAAGAACTCGTCTCCATATCATTGAATCCAATGCTCACGTCTTTCTTCTTTAGCAGTACTTCTTGTGAACAATCCCTGAACTGTTGTGACACTCGTTGCAAACCAAACAAGTCTTTGATATCTAAATATTTGAATATAAGGCCCAGAATGTCATCATTCATGACACCACATCTCTGGCCATTCATTTCATTCATATCTTTGCCTTTGATTTCTTCACCACTTCTTGAAAAGTATTCAAAAAATGTCAAAACATATAAATTTTATTTAAAATATTTAAATAATTAACGGTTAGAATTGTTTAAAAATATTGTTTAAAGTATATTATTGTTTAAAAACACGAGAAATTATTTCTATAAGTATACTCAAGATTTATATTAATATATTGTCGATTCAAATGATTGGTTAATATGTTGTAAAAATTAATGTTTTGTATTCATATAATATGAATGTTGTAAAATCCTTACACACAATAACTAATAAATAAAAATAAATGTTTAATTTAAATACTACATTAATTGATTAGAATTTTCTTAATAACGTAATGCTATAAAATATATAAATGATATCACTTATATTCTAACAAACATTTGTATGTATAATATTTATAAACATCTTTCATAAGTATTTGTTTAAATTTGTATTCAATTGAAAATTTCTTTCTAATGTATTTTTAATAACTTGTGTTTCAAATAACATTTATTTCTCTAAATATGACTGTAAATGAATGGAGAGGTTTGTGGCGCCGATAAGTAGTTATTGAGACTCATTGCGAGCACTGAAGACATGGCCCACAATCACACACTCAGGAATTGAGACATACATTGTGTCCATCCTTTGAATCAGTTGTCTCTTCACGATTGGCAACAAATCCAATCGGAATACTCGCCGTCTATTGGCCAGTGTTTCGGTCAGAAAATGGATCAACGCTTCGATCAGTTCTTCTGTTTGTTTCAAATGAATGCTCAACCGATCCATAGAAGCAAAGACTTGCAATACATCTCTTGTGATGTGACCATTGGGTCCGTAACCGGTAATAATATGTTTCAATTTCGGCAGTTTTGACACCAAATCCATACACCGATGGAAACATAGATTACAGTCCTCTTCGTCCTCGCAATCCATGCGATAATACAAGTGATCGACAGTCAATTGGCGGACATTCGGAAAGATTTCGGTAAAATTCGACCACTTTTTCGGTGAACACTTTAACCCCGAAACCCGTAGTATTTTCAATGACACCATTGGTTGCATATATTTGGCCATCTCTTGAGTGTCAAAACACATTCTCGGGATGTCTTGTGAATTGAGAGCACCGGCAGAGTTGATATCGAGTTGTTTTAAATCTTTGAGTTTTGCAATACTTTCGGAGAATTTTTTGGCAGAAATGTCTCCCAAAATGACCACTAAATATCTCAAGCCTTTGAGACGATCGCATATCATAGCAAACCTTTGGTTCCATAGATTAATCTCTTCGGTATTTGTTCCCAAAGAATACTCATAGATCTGTAGTGTCTTTATTTGCCGGCATTTACTTGTGATGACATCCAATGACTGACTGTTTGCTGAAGTGACACCAACTATGAGACATTGCATGTTTTCGGGCCAACAATTGGTGATTAATGGCAATGGGATTACTGGCATCAAATGATTTTCAAAGCTATTAAACTGCGGCAACATTTGGATAATAGCTGTGAAAACAGACACATTATTTCTGTCGATATATCCGATGTGTATGTGTCTGACGTTTGACAGAAGTTGTGCCCATTCTGTGAGTGTCTGTTCTTTTAAGCCATAGATATCGATGCCATGGATGTGAAGCTTCTGGAGGTGTGGCCACTGCTTTACAAATATTTCTATTGTCTTAAAACTGACAACAATTGACGCCACATATAATTGCTTTACGTCTCGGAATTGACGGACAATAGACTCGAGTCTATTCTGTTTGTTGTAATCGACTGCGAGATCAATGGCTTTCAAAGTGATCGCTGGTGTGATGTCTATCCGATGCCAGTCTTTGGCTTTAAAACTCCATTTAAAATACCTCAACGCAGAACTCGGTTTCATATCATTGAATCCAACGCTCACTTCTTTCTTCTTCAGCAGTACTTCTTGTGAACAACGGCTGAATTGTTGTGACACTCGTTGCAAACCAAACAAGTCTTTGATATCTAAATACTTGAATATAAGGCCCAGAATGTCATCATTCATGACATCACTTCTCTGACCATTCCTTTCATTCATGTCTTTGCCTTTGATTTCTTCACCACTTCTTCATATTCTTTGAATACTTTTCAAAAATGTCTAAATTTATGAATTGTATTAAAAGTCTTTGTTTTGTTTGTTTTGAATTCACAGTTAAAATTGTTTTAAACTATTTTAAAATTATATTATTGTTATAAAACGCGAGAAATTCTTATTTTCATAAAAAGACTCAATATTCATGAAAGTTACTGTATATCTTATTTCTGTAATCAATTGTAAAAATAAATATTTTGTAATTTAATTGTACAATAATTCTAAACACAAATTATAAATAATAATTGCTACCATACAAAATATAAGTTTTTAAATAAATACTATATTTATTAACTAAACATATATTTTTAAAATTACTTGTATTTAATATGACATGTATTTCATTAAATATCTTACTTTTAGTAATATTTTGAACTAATTAAAAATTAATTAAATTTTATATAAAAATATGGGGGTTTAAGCAAAAAATATTACAGTAAAGATACTTACGTTAATTGTATTTTAATAAAATTATTTTAAAAGTGCCATATTTAATTATATTATAATTAAATTTTGTGTTTAAAACAAATACAGTGTATTCATTACAATCTATTACAATGATTGTTATAGTTTTATTAATATCCGCTGTAATCATTGCTAAGTTACGATAATATTTATTTTACACAATTTAAATACTTTATATTATAATTAAATTATATAATTAACCCAAATTGTTTACAATGTGGTCAACGAGCATCAGGGTAATAATAATTGTAATTTTTAAATTGATTATAGGATTTGCAGAGGTTAATGGCACGGAAACTCTAATGACCGAGGAGGAATTGGACAAAAAGTACGCTAGCCTGATAGGGTTTGGTGACCCTGCTAATCCGATGATTTATAAAAAGGAACAATTGGATGACTACTGTAAAGAGTTAAGCGAATTATGTTGAATATTATATATAAAACTAATAATCTATTTAAAATTTATTAAATTCCACGGAGTATAGTAAATAAAGTAATCATGATCTATAAAAAATTATGTTACTACTAATTAGTCTAACAATTGTAATATGAATATAGGATACAAACTTCTACGACACCAAGTCAAGTGCATTTCATGAATTTATACGGCCAGAGTCCCACTGCTACCAAGTTTCTCACATTTGGTTATAAAGTGTCGCCAATTTATTTTGACAAATGCGCTAGGTTCGCCAATGGCACGTATAGATATTTCGACTTTTACAAAGAAGTGCATGATGCTAATGAGGCCATGAGACCAATCAGAGAGAACTTTGAGAGTGCATTGATAGCCGCCGCTCAACCAAATACAACCTACGGATTCTACGATATTATTTGGTAGTATTTTACTTAATTTCACAAAATGTAAAAGTTATGTAAATGTTGAGAGAGAGAGAGAGAGAGAGAGAGAGAGAGAGAGAGATAATTATTTTTTAATGTGTTAATACCTGTATATGATTTGCAGTTTCATCAATAAATGGGTTCAGGAAACTAAAGATACAGTGAAAAGAGATAGCGATGTACCTAGATGTATATTCGAGAATCAACTAATGTTTTACTCGTCGTTTGCGACGTCAAACAGCCCCACAAGTGTGCCGAAGTGCGATTGGCCTAACACACCCGCACCCACTGAACCCCATCTCAAAACAATAACTATACTTATTTGTAAAGCTTTCGCTAATTTGGACAACAAAAAGAAACTTATTAAACTATGAAATATTAATTGTTGCAAAACATATAAACTATAAACACGATTGAATATTGCATGTTATAAATTTTTAAATTACATAAATATTAATAAAAAAATTTAACCTATGTTATTGTAGCTATGTTATTATTTTATGATTTTATTATATTAAGTATACGAAATATTTATCAGCCGATTATGTGTTAACCCACAAAATTAAATAAAATAACAACAAAATATATAGTTTTTAAAGTTAGATATTTGCAAACTCTAAATTATTTTAGGTAAAAATCTATGGCAAACAGTATATGAAATCAAGGATTATTTAAGTTAGCATTAATTTATTATTATCTATAACAAGCTAACTGCTACAATAATTATCATCGATAAGAACAGCATTTTTAATTATTAAAATAAAAATTTAGTAAATTTTACTAATATTTAGTTTATTTATAAATTTATTAATTAATTTTAAAACATTATGCAATATATTATGCATTAATTCTATTTAAAGTGATTTATTTTCAAAATGTATAAACAGCTGAACCGTCGAGTGAATAAATTTTACTTAATTTTCCTGAAATAATTATCTTTGAAAACATTAATTGAAAATAATAGTCAAATTTTAGGCACAATTTATTTGCAATTTCTATTAATTTGTGATTTGAATTCCAACACAAATACTATCCGTCAAATTTGCCTTTCATAATAAGTCCTCGTCTTTGTGGATCAGCTTTGAAATTATGTCGAGTTTTTTAATTTTCTTGCATTTTCTTAGTGTCGACATAAAGTGATACATTTCTATCGCCCATATGTTCAATGACTTTATTTAATTTAATTTATACGTTTTAATATATTTTATTGTTATAAAGAGATTGAAAAGTATTAAGGAATAAAATAAAAATTTTATCAAAAATTCTATATGTGTTTTGTATTTCAATTTGTGTTAATTTGTATTTATTTTAATATCTTTTTATTTTGTAAAGAATTTGTGTTAAAATGATATTTAGTTCTCGGATATGGTTTAAAATGAATGTAGAGATAGGTTTGAAACGAATATAAGCCTTCATTGATGATAATATCGGGTACTGAAGACATGGCCCACAATCACACACTCAGGCATTGAGACCATCCGTTGGATCAGTTCTCTCTTGACTTTAGGCACTAAATCCAATCGCAATACTCGCCGCCTATTGGCCAGTGTTTCGGTCAGAAAATCGATCAACGCTTCGATCAATACCTCGATTAGATTTTCAACAAACGTATGAATTCTTATGCGATCGACACCAGCAAAGAGTTCCAGTATATGTCTTGAGATGTGGCCGTCCATTACATCACCGATTATAATATGTTTCAATTTTGGCAATTTTGACACCAAATCCATACACCGATCATAACATTCATTACAGTTCTCTCCTTCCTTACAATCGTTGCGACAATACATGGAATGAACACCAAATTTGTGGACATTTGGAAATATTTGCGCCAAATTTGACCACCGATTCGGCGAACACTTGAGTCCCCAAAGCGATATGTCTTTCAACGATACCATTGGCCGCATATATCGGGCCATCTCTTGAGTGTCAAAACACATTCCCGGCAACTGTTTATTGGTGACAATTTTCATCACTTTTAAGTGTTTAAGTTTTGCTATACTTTGGGCAAAATCTTTGGCCGAAATGTCACCCAAAAGAGTGTCCAAATGTTGTAAACACTTGAGACGATCGCAGATCATAACAAACCATTGATTCCAGAGATCAATATCTGACTCATTTTCTGGTCTATAAGACTCACCAATGGATAGTTTCTTAATTTGTAAGCATTTAGTTGTGATCACATCCAGTGCCTGACTGTCCGCTGGAGTCAAACCGATTTCTAATGATTGGATGTTTGCCGACAAAGAGTCGGTCAGTACTGATATTGTAATGGTTTGGTTCCATCGCCAGACGTTCACACTTTGAAGTGATGGCAAATATTTGATAATATCTGCGAGAAGTGACACATATTTTCTATAAATTCTTCCAATAGTAATGTGTTTGACTTTAGAGAGAAGTTGTGTCCATTCGGTGATAGTCTTGTCACTCGAGTCATAGATATCGATGTTATAGACTAAGAGCTCTTCGAGATGTGGCCACTGATTGACGATAAGCTCTAATGTCTTGAAACTGATGACAGTTGTGGACAGATATAACTTCTTCACGTCTCGGAATTGGCGGACAATTGACTCCATATTTTGGTTGAGGTTGTGATTCAAAACAAAATTAATACCTATAAAACTGATCGCTGGTGTAATGTCTAAGCGATTCCAGTCTTTGATTTCAAAGTTCGGTTTAAAACATATTATACTTGAGTTTAAATTGAGATCATTGAACCCAACGCTCACTTCTCTCTTCTTTTTCAGCACTTGTTGTGAACAACGGCTGAACTGTTGTGACACTCGTTGTAATGAAAACAAGTCTTTGATATCCAATCGCTTGAATATATCCAACAGAATGTCATCATTCATGACGTGTATTCTTCTGGAACTCATTTCTTCGATTCTTTATTTTTATTTCAATTCTTTGATTACTTTTCAACTTTTCAATTGATTTAAATATTTAACTGAATTTAAAATTACACAAAATATATGAACTAATTGTTGAAAATCGCGTTCAAAATTAAACTAAATTATTTATTTAGCAGTGAATTTAACAGCAGAGAGAGAGAGAGAGAGAGAGAGAGAGAGAAAATTAATAATAAATAAAAGTTATTATTTGCATTATTTAACATTTATTTTGCGTTACTATTTTAACATATTTTAAATAAAACTCGATTTCTTAACGCATACCTAATTGGCAAACTGATAATCAGTTTACCAATTAAGATTCAAGAGTTTGAAATACTAATGAGTATTGGCTGATCAATAATTTTTTAAGTCGTGATTGATTAAAAGTCAAATTTACCAAGGTGAGTCAAAAATTACATTGGGCTTTAAATCTAAGGAGGACTGTCTCTCAATTTGATGGAGGAGGAGCTGGGTCGTTATGAGTTAAGAAATTTTTTTTGTTAAGTTTAATGAATATAATTTGTTAAATAAATTGTTTTAATTTGTCTAAAATAACAAAAAATATCTTTATTTTCCAAAACATATTTCAAAATATTGATTAAAATGGATGCAGAAATAGACTTAAAACAATGATAAGTAATCACTGGCACTCATTTCGGGTACTGAAGACATGGCCTATAATCACACACTCAGGCATTGAAACATTCATTGTGTCCATCCTTTGGATCAGTTGTCTCTTAATTTTAGGCAACAAATCCAATCGAAATACTCGTTGCCTTTTGGCCAGTGTTTGGGTGAGAAAATACACTAACATTTCAATCAGATCGTCGACTATTGATCCAATTGTTAAGCGATCGACACCAGCAAAGAGTTCCAGAATATGTCTTGAGAGGTAACCATTGGTTGAGCAACTGATAATAATATGTTTCAATTTCGGCAGTTTTAACACCAAATCCATACACCGATAGACACATAGATTACAGTCCTTTCCGTCCTTACAATCTGTCCAATAATATATGTAATTAACGCGGAATTTGCGGACATTCGGTAACATTTGGGCCATATTTGACCACCGATTCGATGAACACTTGAGTCCATACAAGCAAACCGTCTTCAACGATACCATTGGTTGCATATATTTGGCCATCTCTTGAGTGTCAAAACACATTATCGGCTTCTCTTGTAGAATCAGTCCATAGGACACGATTTCCAGCACTTTTATGTCTTTAAGTTTTGCTATACTTTGGGCAAAATCTTTGGCGGAAATGTCTCCCAAACAAGTGCTCAAATGTGTCAAACACTTGAGTCGTTCGCAGATCATTGCAAACCATTGGTTCCAGAGATCAACTGATTGTCCATAAATGGTTAGTTTCTTCAGTTGCGGGCATTTACTTGTGATAACATCGATGGCCTGACTATCCTTTGAGGACAGACCGATGTTTAAGTATTGCATATTTCCTGACAAACGGTTCAGTAATGATAGAGTGATCTCTTGGTTGGAAATGTTTGTCCAAAAACCGGAAACTCTAAGCGCTTGTAATGAAGACATTTCTTGAATAATATTTCTTAGAAATGGCAGATATTTTCCATAAATATGTCGGATATATATGTATTTAACTTTTGCCATAAGTTGTGTCCATTCGGTGAGAGATTCACTCGAGACTAAGAACTCAATATCATTGATGTATAGACTCTGGAGTTGAGGCCATTGAGTGATAAATAGCTCTAATGTCTTGAAACTGATTACAGTTGACGACAGATATAAATACTTTACGCCACGAATTTGGCGGACAATAGACTCGAGTCGTGAACCCAGTGTCAGATCAATGCCTTTCATTGATATAGTGATCGCTGGTGTGATGTCTACGCGATTCCAGTCATTGACATTGAAATTTTCGTTGAAATATCTTAGCGGTGAGTCTGTCTTCAGACCACTGAATCCAATGCTAATTCTCCTCTTCCTCTGCAGTACTTGTTGTGAACAACGGCTGAACTGTTGTGACACTCGTTGTAATGCAAACATGTCTTTGAGATCCAAATCCTTGAATATAAGGCCCAGAATGTCATCATTCATGACATGTCTTCTTCTGGAACTCATTTCTTTGCCTTTTGTTTTTGTGCTTAAATTTATTTCAAACCTTTGATTACTTATAAAAATAATATTGATTTTAAATTTCTAACGGATTATAAAGTATACAAAAATATAAAGATCTTATTTATTTGTAAATCGCGTTCAAAAATAAATTCCAATATTTTTCGCAGAAATTAATAAAAACAAATAAATAATACAGTAATTGATTACACATTACATGCAATTAAATGAATACAAATATTAATGAATTGAAAATTGCTTTATTTCTCAATAACTTTTGTTTGAAACGATATTTACTTCACTTTTAGATGAAATGGAAATAAAGTTGAGAAGCATATAAATTACACATTCATTCAAACAAATGGCAAATATCTAAGACTAAAGACATGGCCCACAATCACACGCCCAGGCATTGGGAAATTCATTGTCGCCATTCTTTGGATCAATAGTTTCTTCAGATTTTGTTTCAAATCCAATCGAAATACTCGCCGCCTATTGTCGAGTGAAACGCCTATGAAATGGATCAACTCGTCGACCAGAATTAGATTCTCAGCCGAATCAATGATCATGTGATCCACGCCAGCGAATAGTTCCAGAATATGTCTTGTGATCCGACCATTAATGGCATTACAGATGAGTATTTGCCTTAATTTTGGCAGTTTTGACACCAAATCCATACACCGATAGAAACACTTATTACAATCGTAGCCGTGTTTACAATCCATGCGATAATACATGTTATCGACAGTCAAGTGGCGGACATTTGGGAAGACTTTGGTGAAATTTGACCACCGATTGGGTGAACAGTAGAGCGACCGCAGCGACAGTGTCTTCAACGACACCATTGGCGGCATATATCTGGCCATCTCTTGAGTGTTAAAACACATTCTCGGCATCTCTTGTGGTAACAGCCAATCGCCGGATCTGATCTCAAGTGTTTGCAAGTGTTTAAGTTTTGCAATACTTTCGGCAAATTCTTTGGCGGAAATGTTGAACAAAACAGTCCGCAAATAAGTGAGTGCTTTGAGTCGATCGCAAACCATTGCAAACCATTGTCTCCAGAGATCAAACACTTGAGTCGAGTGCGGGCAACACTCATAAATGGATAGTTGCTTTATTTGCGGGCATTTACTTGTGATCACATCCACTGCCTGACTGTCCATTGCATTGACACCGATGTGTAGGCATTGGATGTTTGCCGACAAACAATCAGTTATTGATGACAGAGTCATATGGTATGCTGTTATACCCCAGACATTCACACTTTGAAGTGATGGCAAGTGTGCGATAATATCTCTTAATAATGACATATATTTTGTATCAACACTTCCGATAACGATGTCTTTGAATTTTGACATAAGTCGTGTCCAATCAGTGATTGTATGCTCGCTCAAGCCATAAAAATCGATGTCATAGATGTAAAGCTCGTTGAGTTGTGGCCACTCACTCACCATCAGCTTAAATGTCTGGAAACTGATTACAGTTGACGACAGATATAACTTCTTCACGTCATGGAAGTGGTGGACAATTGATTCGAGTCTATCGTAATTCAATGGGAAAGTAGTGCCTTTCAAAGTTACCGCTGGTGTGATGTCTATGCGATTCCAGTCTTTCACCTCAAAGTTGGGTTTAAAACATCTTAACTTTGAGCTCGTCTTGAGATTATTGAATCCAACGCTCACTTCTCTTCTATTCTGAAGCACTTCTTGTGAACAATCGTTGAACTGATGTGACACTCGTTGTAATGAAAACAAGTCTTTTATATCCAATCGCTTGAATATAAGGCCCAGAATGTCATCACACATGACATGTCTTCTTCTGGCACTCATTTCTTTGCTTTTTGTTTTTGGGTTAAAATTTATTTCAAACCTTTGATTACTTTTGAAAATAATATTGATTTAAAATTACTAACGGATTATAAAGTATACAAAAATATAAAGAAATTATTTACTTTAAAATCACGTTCAAAAATAAAAACTAATATTTGTCGAAGAAATTAATAACAAATATGAATTAAATACACTTTACATGCAATTAAAGGAATACAAAAATTAATGAATTGAAAATCGCTTTATTTCTCTATGACTTGTATTTCATGTAATATTTAGCTTACAAAATATGAATGAAATGAAACTAGAAATTTGTTTGAGACACCGATAAATCACTTACACATCGAGGTTGAAGATATCACCAAAAATCACACATCCATTCATTGGGATATCCATTGCCGCCATTCTTTGGATGAGTTCACTCTTGTCATTAGACCACATATTTAATCGGAATATTCGCCGCCTATTGTCGAGTGTAAAGACTATAAAGTGGATCAACTCATCGATCATATCTTCATCCGAGTCAATGCTGAGCTGATCCACACTTGCAAACAGTTCCAATACATGTCTTGTGATGCAACCATTGATGAGATCACGAATAATAATGTGTTTCAATTTTGGTAGTTTTGACACCCAATCCATACACCGATAGAAACATTCATTACAATTGTGACCATTTTTACATTCCGAGCGATAAAACATCAAATCTACAGTCAATTGGCGGACATTCGGAAAGATTTGGGCAAAATTTGACCACAGATTCGGTGAACACTTCATTGCCCGCAGAGATAATGTCTTCAACGATACCATTGGTGGCATATATTTGGCCATCTCTTGAGTGTCGAAATGGATTTTAGGGAAATCCCCGGTGTATATAAACGTACTGCCATTTATTTCAAGTGTTTGCAATTTGTTTAGTTTTGCAATATTTTTGGCCAATTCTTTGGCGGAAATGTCGAACAATGTATACGTCAAAGAAGTGAGTGCTTTGAGTCGATCGCAGATCATTGCAAACCATTGGTTCCAGAGATCAAAATCGATGACATTTACTGGTCTATAGGATTCACAAATGGATAGTTTCTTAATTTGCTGGCATTTACTTGTGATCACTTCCAGTGCCTGACTGTCCGCTGGAGTCAAACCAATTTCTAAGGATTGGATGTTTGCCGACAAGCAGTCGGTCAGTACTGATAACGTAATGGTTTGGTTGCCAATTAATCGCCAAACTTTCACACTTTGAAGTAATGGCAAGTATTTGATAATATCTGCGAGAAGTGACACATATTGTCTATCAATACTTCCGATAGTAATATGTTTTACTTTAGAAAAAAGTTGTGTCCATTCGGTGATAGTCTTGTCACTCGAGTCATAGATATCGATGTTATAGACTAAGAGCTCTTCGAGATGTGGCCACTGATTGACGATCAGCTCTAATGTCTTGAAACTGACGACAGTTGTGGACAGATATAACTTCTTCACGTCTCGGAATTGGCGGACAATTGACTCCATATTTTGGTTTCTGTTGTGATTCAACACAAAATTAATTCCTATGAAACTGATCGCTGATGTGATGTCAATGCGGTTCCAGTCTTTGATTGTGAAGTTTAGTTTAAAACGTTTTATCTTTGAGTTTGTCTTGAGATCATTGAATCCAACGCTCACTTCTGTCTTCTTCTGCAGCACTTGTTGTGAACAACGGCTGAACTGTTGTGACACTCGTTGTAATGAAAACAAGTCTTTCAGATCTAAATATTTGAATATATCCAACAGAATGTCATCATTCATGACATGTCTTCTTCTGGCATTCATTTCTTCGACTCTTTATTCTTATTTTAATTCTTTGGTTTCATTTCAAAAATAAGTTGATTTTGAATTTTCAATAGATTTAAAATCACAAAAACTTATAGAAACTAATTGTTGAAAATCTCGTTCAAAATTAAATAAAAGTTTTTGTTTTAGCATTTAATTAATATTTTTTAATAGTCAACTCAACATTATTTGTAAATTTTGTTAAATAATAAAAACAAACACTTAATTAAATATAAATTATATTATATAATTAAATTTTATTGAAGTAATAAATGTAAAAATTAATTTACAAAATACTATTTCTCAGATTAAACTTATATAATAAAAATTATGAGTTGTTTTAACTTGCATTGAAAAGATTAATGCAATTAAATGTGAATTTAATACACAATTAATACACAATTTTTGAAATTATGTAAACAAAATTAGTTTAAACGAGTTTAAAATGTCATATTTCCTAAATCTTTTTTAAACATTATATATAAATATTAATTTATTGAAACCCTTATTATTCCAATTTTATTTGTTTGAAATGATATTTATTTTGCTAAATGTGTAGGAAATGAGTGGAGAGATCGGTTTGAGATGACATTTAAATCACAAATTCATTCAAACCAATTGTAAATCTATTAAAATGAAGATATGGCTCACAATCAGACATCCAGGCATTGGGACACCAATTGTTGCCATTCTGTCGACCAGTTGTCTCCTGATGTGAGGACACAAATCCAATCGGAATACTCGTCGCCTATTGTCGAGTGTAAAGAGTATAAAATGGATCAACTCTTCGACCAGATCTCCCTTTCCCCAATCGATGCTCAGGTGATCCATATCTGCAAACAAATCCAAACTATGTCTTGTGATCTGACCGACATCCGTGTGATAGATGTTCATGTGTTTTAGTTTTGGCATTTTTGATACAAAATCCATACACCGATAGAAACACTCAAAACATTGGTCTCCTTCCGTACAATCCATGCAATAATACATGTAATCGACACTTAATTGGCGGACATTTGGCAACATATCGGCCATATTTGACCACCGATTCGGTGAACACTTCATTTCCCGCAGCGATAGTGTCTTCAACGACACCATTGGCGGCATATATTTGGCCATCTCTTGAGTGTCGAAACACATTCTGTGACTTACTTTAAAATATAGATAAACAAAGCAATTGATGTGAAGTGACTGCAAGTGGTTTAGCTTTTGGATACTTTCGGCAAATTCTTTGGTGGAAATGTTGGCCAAAATAAGCTTCAAATAAGTGAGTCCTTTAAGTCGATCGCAAACCATTGCAAACCATTGGTTCCAGAGATGAAATGAACCGGAAAATGAGTAAATGAAAGACTCATAAATGGATAGTTTCCTAATTTGAGGACATTTTCTTGTGATCACATCCAGTGAATGACTGTCCGCTGGAGTCATACCGATGTGTAGGCTTTGAATGCTTGCCGACAAACAATCGGTCAGTAATGATATAGTGATGGTCTGGTGGGAAGTGTTTGGCCGCAAACCCCAGACATTTACACTTCGAAGTGATGGCAAGTTTGCGATAATTTCTTTTAGAAATGACACATATTTTGTGTCAATACTTCCCATTTCTATGACTTTTACTTTCGACAGGAGTTGTGTCCATTCGGTGATTGTCTTATCATTTGGGCCACAAATATCGATGCCATAGATATAGAGTGCCTCGAGTTGTGGCCACTCACTCACCATCAGCTCTAATGTCTTGAAACTGATGACAGCAGTCGACAGATATAACTTTCTTACGCCACAAAATTGGCGGACAATTGACACGACTCTATAACATCGGTTGATATCATGCGTGTGATTAATGCCTTTCAAACTGATCGCTGGTGTGATGTCTATGCGATGCCAATCATTGGCTTTAAAACTCTTTTTAAAACATCTAACTATTGAGCTATTCTTCAGATCATTGAATCCAAAACTCAATTCTTTCTTCTTCTGAAGCACTTCTTTGACACAATCGTTGAACTGTTGTGACACTCGTTGTAATGAAAACAAGTCTTTGATATCCAATCGCTTGAATATAATGCCCAGAATGTCATCATTCATGACATGATTTCTTCTGGCATTCATTTTTTCGACACTTAATTTTTATTCCAATTCTTTGATTACTTTTTAAAAATTTATTGATAAAAATTTTTGAGGAATTTTAAAACTACACAAAATATAGAAATTAATTGTTTAAAATTAGTTCAAAATTAAATTAATGCATTTGTTTTACCATTATCATATATATTATTATATATATTATCTAGATAATAATATTCATACGTAACATAATTTTTTGTATAACTCAAATAATCAAAGCAAACAATGAATTAAATATTGGATTCAATTCAATACAATTAAACCACTTGAAGAGTGAAACAAGTATTTAATATATAAATTTAGATCCTAAACTTCCCCGAGAACACTTTTAGGCCCTAGCCCTCAATTTAAATATAAAAACTAATTTTCAAAAAAATTACTTTTATATGTGAAAACCTTTTTTGTATAAAAAGTATAAATTGTTTTAAAGATTTTGAATTGAAAATGCAATGAAATCTGAGATTAATCTATCAATTATACAATTTTTAAAATTATATAAAGAAATTTATGTAAAATTATATTTATTAAAGATTTTACAATATTTACTGAATCTAATTTTTACTGTATGCTAACAGATATGTTTGAGATATACATAAATCACACATTCAGATAAACCTATCTATTAGACTGAAGACATGGCCCACAATCACATATCCATTCACTGGGATATCGATTGTCGCCATTCTTTGAATCAGTTCTTCCCTAATGTTTGGCACCAAATTTAATCGAAATACTCGCCGCCTATTGTCGAGTGTGAAGATCATAAAGTGGATCAGCTCTTCGACCAGTTCTTCTCTCGATCCCGAATCGATGCTCAGGCGATCCATATCTGCGAAGAGTTCCAGAATATGTCTTGTGATCTGACCATAAAAGGTATTATAGATGTTCATGTGTTTTAGTTTTGGCAGTTTTGACACCCAATTCATACACCGATAGAAACAGTCAATACACTCCTCCCCTTCCATACAATCCGTGCGATAATACATGAAATTGAGTGTCAATTTGCGGACATTCGGGAAGATTTCGGTGAAATTTGACCACCGATTCGGTGAACACTTCAGTCCGTGCAGTGATAGCGACCGCAACGACACCATTGGTTGCATATATCTGGCCATCTCTTGAGTGTCGAAACACACCTCTCGGAAGTGTTGATTGAGGCCGGATCTGATGCGAAGTGTTTGTAAATATATTAGTTTTGAGATATTTTCGGCCAATTCTTTGGGGGAAATGTTGATCACAGTTATCGTCAAATAAGTGAGTGCTTTGAGTCGATCGCAGATCAGTGCAAACCATTGTCTCCAGTGATCAAACGCAACAGCATTTGGATCGTAGATAGAAGAATCATAAATAGATAGTTTGTTTATTTGCGAACATTTACTTGTGATCACATCCAGTGCCTCACTTTCATCAGAAATGACACCGATGTATAGGCTTTGGATGTTTGCCAACAAACAATGGGTCAGTACTGATAGAGTGATGGTGTGATCGGAAAGTTTTGCTTTCAAACCCCAAACATTCAAACTTTGAAGTGATGGCAAGTGTGCGATAATATCTCTTACAAATGACACATATTTTGCTCTAATCCTTGCGATGACTATGTGTTTGACTTTTGCCAGAAGTTGTGTCCATTCGGTGATTGTCTTTTTACTCGAGTCACTGAAATCAATGTCATAGATGTATAGTTCCTCGAGTTGTGGCCACTGATTGACGATCAGCTCTAATGTCTTGAAACTGATTACAGTTTTGGACAGATATAACTTCTTTACGCCACGGAATTGACGAATGATAGACTTGTGTCTATCGTATCGGTTGTAATCCATTGAGAGATCAATGGCTTTCAAACTGATCGCTGGTGTGATGTCTATGCGATTCCAGTCTTTGATTTCAAAACTGATTTTAAAACATGTAACTATTGAATTCGTCTCCAATTCATTGAAACCAACGCTCACTTCTGTCTTCTTCTTCAGCACTTGTTGTGAACAACGGCTGAACTGTTGTGACACTCGTTGTAATGCAAACAAGTCTTTGAGATCCAATCGCTTGAATATATCCAACAGAATGTCATCATTCATGACATGACTACTTCTGGCATTCATTTTTTCGATTCTTTATTTTTTGTAATTTTTTTCAAACCTTTTAATACATTTTGAATTTTAAACGACTTTTTAAAAGTATACAAAACAAGTGAAAAATTGTTGAATTTTGAATAGGATTAAAAATTTAATTAAAAATTATTTTGTAAATTGTAATTTAAGATCAATTTAGGGATATTTAAAAAAAACTTCATTCATTTTATGGCAAAATAGTATTTGTAATTAATTAATTAGAAATGTACTATAATAATAAATTTTCAAAGTAATTAAACCTTCATATATCAGATAATAACAAATCTACTTGTTTTCTAAGTTATTCTTATATAGTTTATGGATATTAATTGATTTAAGAGAGAAATTATAAAATTTCATCAGTTTATGCGTACAGTTATATAGATAATAATAAATAATTTAATTTAAACTTTGATAAATAATAGTTTTGTTTACTCGATATTTTGATTTGATTTAATGTGTATTTAAATGGAAAATTTGTATTTAATTAAAAACTCGTGGTTTGAATGATATTTATTTCACAAAAATGAATGAAATAGAGGGAGAAATAAGTTTGAAACGCCGATAAAAACACTCATTGGTCCCCATCTCTAGTACTGAAGACATGGCCCACAATCACACTCTCAGGCATTGGTATATCCATTGTATTCATCGTTTCGATCAATTCTCGCTTCACTTTAGGCACTAAATCCAATCGGAATACTCGTCGCCTATTGGCCAGTGTTTTGACCATAAAATGTATCAACACTTCAATCAGTTTTTCTTCAGATCCCATATCAACGCTGAGCCGATCCATACGATTGAACACTTCCAGTACGTGTCTTGTGATGTGACCATCGATGATATTACGGATTGTAATATGTTTTAATTTTGGCATTTTTGACACACAATCCATACACCGATAGAAACATAGATTAAAGTCCTCTCCGTCATCACAATCCGCGCGATAATACATGCAATAGACACTCAATTTGCGGACATTTGGCAACATCTCCGCTAAATTTGACCACCGATTTGGTGAACAGTCGAGTCCCCGAAGTGATAACGATCGCAACGACACCATTGGCTGCATATGTTTGGCCATCGATTGGGTGTCGAAACACATTACCGGTAAATTTGCAGAACCGGCGAAAACGATGGTAAGATCTTTTAAAACGTTGAGTTTTGCAATACCTTCGCTGAAATTTTTGATAGAAATGTCTCCCAAAATGACATATAAAATTCTCAAACCGTCGAGACGATCGCATATCATTGAAAACCATTGGTTCCAGAGATTACATTCTTCAACGGTTGTAAACGCAGACAACTCATTGAGCCATATTTTCCTTATTTGCTGGCATTTACTCGTGATTGCATCCAGAGTTTGACTGTCCGATGGGCCTAAACGAGCGCTCAATTCTATCAGATTTGTGGGCAAACTTTCTGCCAGCGATGATATTGTGATTGGTGTGGCACTCAATGGGTTGACACTAAAACGCCAAATATATATACTTTGAAGTGATGGCAATTCTTTGATCACATCTCTCATAAATGCCATATATTTTGTGTCAATTCTACCGATTGTTATGTGTTTGACTTTTGAGAGAAGTTGCGTCCATTCGGTGATTGTCTTATCACTCGACCCACAGATATTGATGTCATGAGTGTATAGTTCCTCGAGTTGTGGCCACTGATAGACAAATAGCTTTAATGTCTTGAAACTGATTACAGTTTTGGACAGATATAACTTCTTGACGCCACGGAATTGGCGGACAATAGACTCGAGTCTATGCTGTCTGTAATCAACAGCAATATCAACGCCTTTCAAAGTGATCGCTGGTGTAATGTCTACGCGATTCCAGTCATTGGCCTCAAAGTTTTGGTTAAAATATCTTAATTGTGATGTTTTCTCCAAATCATTGAATCCAATGCTCACTCTTTTCTTCGTCCGCAGCACTCCTTGTGAACAACGGCTGAACTGTTGTGACACTCGTTGTAATGAAAACAAGTCTTTGAGATACAAATCCTTGAAAATAAGGCCCAAAATGTCATCATTCATGACACGTCTTCTTCTGGCACTCATTTCTTCTATACTTTGTTTTGTGTTTCAAACTTCTGAATACATATTGAATGGAATTTTAAATTAATTTTTAAAATATTTACAACAATATGCAAACTAATTGTGAATCTCGTTCAATGTTTTTAGTATTTTATTTAAAAGACAATTATACGACATTGTTAAATGTGTAAACCATTTGGGTATTTAATAATGAAAACTTACAATTTTTAATTTATTAACTAAATTTTAGATTTGATGTTAACTATTGTATTGAGTATCTTGATACTTTAAATATAAAACATAACTTTTATAATTAATTATATATTTTTAAAATATAGAATTTGATGGCTTTTATCTTATTTACTGTTCGTTCAAATAATATTCAAACTATTCAGAACGGAGTAGGAATTACAGGAATACCAACCGAGTACATTTTATGCAATTGTCCATTTAGCACTTTCTTTGTAAACATAATCGGCATTTCATGGTATTGTTTTAATCCCAATTTATTTGCAATTTGTGCAGCTTGGTCATTTGAATCCCAATATGATAAGCGAATCTCTTCTGCCGTATAATTTTGTATCCGTTGTAAACATTTTCTAATTAATAATTCAGCGATTTGTTGGTTATCGGCATAAAGTGGGGCAATAAATAAACTCTTCCCGGAAAGGGTCTCCGATACAAAACTAAAGCCAACCACTTGTTTGCAATCATTAATGGCCACAACACCTATGCTTTTAAACTGCCCGTTGAGTGCCCTGAGCTGTGCACTCCTGTCGAGTCCATCGCAGACCTGTTTGTCGTATTCAATCACATCCGCGATATTCTTATCATTCATGTCAACCAAACATATGCCGGGAATACTATCCGTCAAACCGTTGACTACAGGTTTGCCACTCATTTGAATCCGTTTTCGTTGAGGAATAAAAGTAAAATTGTGTTTATTTTTGTAAATATCATTTACTTTCTGATTGTCGCCAAACAGTGAGGCATTTCTATCGCCCATATGTTTCATAGCTTTATCCCAAAGAGCGGTTCCGATGCCTAATCCCTGATACTCTGGTCTCACGGCATAAGAGTATATAAAAGACAGCTCTGGCGACAGATTAACACTACAACAGACTCCCAATAATTTGCCTGTAATTATGATTATTATATAAATTAAAGTTTTATTTATATTTACTATGTATTTATACCTGTAGTATTGTCTTGAGCTACAAATGAACCTTCTGGGTCAGTTATGAGCAGCATTTCATTGTTGTACTTTAACATATCCCATTCAATTGACACAAATATTTGTTGCACTTCTTCGTTGTCCGAAAAATTCATTGTCCGTACAGTATATGAAGGCATTGTTTTGTTAGACATTATTTTCAATACTTAAACTAATGATATTACAATAAATATATAATCTATTATTATTTAATCTAATGTATGTACATCCAATTTAAAAATAACATATTTTGTAGTATCAATATGGTTAAAAAAAATTCCGTGTACTTATGTATTTTACAATAATTACTCACATTCAAAATTACTGATAATTTCAAACATAATTTTGAAATTATAAATGAATTTAGTGTTTAAATAAGAAGACTATCACTAAAAAGCATTGAATGGAAACGTGAATAACATATAATCATTTCATTTAAAAATTCATATTAAATATACAGTATATTTCAATGCCAACAAAATAGTGTTAAACATTCAACTGATTGGAAATCAAGCATTTTGTGAATATCATTGAAATAATATTTTTAACCACTATTCTGATATGAATAATGTGGTTTATATGATCGTTCGGCCCCCCTCCCCCTCCCCCCACCCTATGGGATTTAACATGGGATTCCATGTTAATCCTATGGCTATACTTAACATGGGGAATGTCTCATAGGATAACATGGGAGACACTTTTGCTATGGGAAAATGCGTTTACATGGGTTTCTATGGGATTACAGCATAAGTCTATGGCTATACTTTAACATGGGTAATGCTAAGTCTATGGCATAGGAATTACATGGGCAATGCTAAGTCTATGGACAATGATAAGTCTATGGAATATAGATAACATGTGTAATGGTATATCAATGGGACAATTGGATTATAAATGAATTTGCCGGAATAAATAGAACTAATTGTTGTAAAAAACATTTAAAATTCTCAAAATAATAAAAGTGAAAGTATTCTAACAATAGTATTGAAAAATTTAAAATCTTTCGATGCATTTCCCGAATAGTGGTTAACGTATAGCATCGCTGTGTGATCCTTGTTTCATTTATTGTATAGATTTTTTATGTCAATTCATTAAACATATTAAAATTATTTCTTAATGATTTAAATTGAACTATTGTAGTAAAACTCCTAGTTATAACAAAACATCAATATATAACCATGATCAATTTGTTAGATAATTACAAAAATTTTAATTTATTAACAACATTAAATGTTGTAACACAAATTAACAACAACACAAAAAACAACACAAATTAACAAATTTTGTTACATTTAATGTTAGCTATTATATTGAGTACTTTGAAACTTTAAATATAAAACATAATTTGTTTTATAATAAATTTTACATTTTGCATTTATAGAATTTGTTGGCTTTTATTAAATTTACTGTTTGTTTAAATAATATTCAAACCGTTTTAAAATACATTTCATCAAAACGGATAAATTACAGGAAAACCTACCGAGTACATTTTATGCAATTGTCCATCTATTACTTTCTTTGTAAACATAATCGGCATTTCATAGAATTGTTTAAATCCCAATTTATTTGCAAATTGCACAGCTTGGTCATTTGAATTCCAACATGATAAGCGAATATCTATTACCGCATAATTTTGTATCCGTTGTAAACAATTTGCAATTAATATTTCAGCGATTTGTTGATTATCGGCATAAAGTGGGGCAACGAATAAACCCTTTCCGGAAAGGGTCTCCGATGCAAAACAAAAGCCAACCACTTGTTTGCGATCATTAAAGGCCACAACACCTATGCTTTTAAACGGCCCGTTGAGTGCCCTGAGCTGTGCACTCCTGTTGAGTCCATCGCAGACCTGTTTGTCGTATTCAATCACATCCGCGATATTCTTATCATTCATGTCAACAACAAATATGCCATCAATACTAGTGATCAAATTGTTGAGCACAGGTTTACCTCTCATACGAAGGAGTTTTCGTTGAGGAATAAAAGTAAAATTGTGTTTATTTTTGTAAATATCATTCACTTTCTGATTATTGCCAAACAGTGAGGCATTTCTATCGCCCATATGTTTCATAGCTTTATCCCAAAGAGCGGTTCCAATGCCTAATCCCTGATACTCTGGTCTCACGGCATATACACACATATACGCCAACTCAGGAGACAGATTAAAACCACTGCAGATTCCTAATAATTTACCTGTAAATTATGGTTATTATTATAAATTGTCAATATAAATTAAAATTTATTTATATTTACTATGTTATTATACCTGTAGTAGTATCTTGAGCCACAACTGAACCCTCGGGATCAATTACGAGCAGCATTTCATTGTTGTATTTTAACATATCCCAAGAAATTGACACAAATATTTGTTTCACTTCTTCGTTGTCCGACAAACTCATTGTCCGTATAGTATATGAAGGCATTGTTTTGTTAGACATTATTTTTAATACTTATTATAATGATATTACAATAAATATACAATTATTTATTATTAAATTTAATATATGTGCTTTACATCCAAATTTAAAATAGTAATTTAGTTCTTATATGTAGAGACCACTAATAAGAACACAATTATCATTGAATGGAAAGTTGAAAAACATATAATCATTTCATTTAGAAATCCACATTAAATATACAGTACTTTGTATTTCAATGCCAACAAAATTGTGTAAACATTCAATTCATTTAAAATCAATTTTTTAAATATCATTGAAATAACTCATCATCATTACTAAATCATTAATATCTTTTCAGTGATCTTAGAATTTTTATGCCAATTTATAACACATTTAATACATTTAAAACTTATTTAATAGTAGTTATTTAAAACATTATATAAATTGATATAAATTTAAAATAATTTATTAAATATAAACGAATTTATAAATAAGCGTTCAAAATGGATAAACTATAGGAAGACCTGTGCCATATACAGTATTTTATGCAATTGACCATTTAGTACTTTCTTTGTAAACATGATCGCATTATCATTCAATTTAGTTAATCCCAATTTATTTGCAATTTCTTTTGCTTCTAGGTTTGAATCCCAAAATGAATAATTTATATTTTTGTTATCATAATTCTGTATTCGTTGTAAACAATTATAGATCAATGATTCGGCGATTTGTTGATTATCGGCATAAAGTGGGGCAATGAATAAGTCATTAAGACCTGTGTCCGAAACAAAACAATAGCCCATCACTTGTTTGCTATCATTAATGGCCACAACACCTATGCTTTTAAACGGCCCATTGATTGCCCTGAGCTGTGCACTCCTGTCGAGTCCATCGCAGACCTGTTTGTCGTATTCAATAGGCTTGCCAACTCAATCTGATCCATTCCTTGAAAATTTCAAAAATTTCAATAATTCGCCTTGACATTACCTTGACCAACATTTTTATTACAAATTTTAAAGGAAATTTTTTTTACAGATTTTTAATAAAATTTTCATAAATATATTATTTAATAGTTGTTCACTTTTCTATCAAAAATAGTTATTTAAAGTATATTTGTTTTAACATTTATTTATTTAATATATTCTCATATTTTGGTTATTACCAAAGCACACTTATATAAAATGCTTGCATAGAGTATCAAAAAGGTTCAGAACTTTTGATTTTTACATTCCTTGACATTACAATGTCAAGGAATGACCCTCGCCTTACACCTTGACAAAAACCCCCCATTCCTTGACAATTAAGGCAAACCTTGACGAGTTGGCAAGCCTAGTATTCAATCACATCCGCGATATTGTTATCATTCATGTCTACTAAACATATTCCCGAAATACTAGCCGTCAAACCGTTGGCAATAGGTTTACCCCTCATATGAAACCGTCTTTTTTGGGGAATAAAACTAAAATTGTGATAATTTTTGTAAATGTCATACATTTTTTGATTGGCAGCTAATAATCCGACATTTCTATCGCCCATATGTTGAATTACTTTCTCCCAAAGAGCGGTTCCAATGCCTAATCCCTGACACTCTTTCAATACTCCATACTCATAAATAAATGATATCTCTTGAGATAGATTAACACTACAACAAACTCCCAAAACTTTATCTGTAAATATTCATTACAATAATAAAATTATTTGAATAATAGTTTATAAATTATAATCATTCAGTAATTATACCCGTATTAATGTCTTGTGCGACAAATAATCCGTTTGGGTCAGTCATGAGCAGCATTTCATGTTCACCTTCCAGTAGATCCCAACCAATTGATAGCCAGATTTGTTGCACAGATTTTTCGTCCGACAATTGCATTGTCCGTATAGTATATGAAGACATTGTTTTCACAGACATTATTCTTAATAGAAATAATAATGTTCAACAAATAAATTAATATTTAATATTAATATTGACTAAAATATAATATTTACAATTGTAGATAAGAATACAGAAACTTTATATTTATGTAATAAAATATACAGTATATGTTCAGTATTTATATAACAATTTTGTATCACAGAATAATCAGTGATGTATTTAATGATTAAATAATTGTTTCTTTACATTTGCGTTGCATTGTATAAATATTTAGATATTTAACATAATTGTAAACCTGGGTATAAATCTTCAATCAACTCATATAAAACATCAATTAAAAACTTTATTAAAACTTTATCAGTTAAAATTAAAATTTATTTACTTAAATATTAAATGAATATTTCAATATAATGATCATGTCTAATGAAAGTGTGCTTTGCTGTATGAGAAGGGTAGATATACAAGCCGTTAGTAGAATATTGTTATACAGAATAAATTGTTATGTAATTTGTTACATAAATTGTTATATCTATATCTATTTGTTAATTCATATGAAACAATTGTATATTGAAATTACAATCAAGGTTAAATGAAGTATTGATATATTGTGAAGATTAATTTAATGTTAATTTAATTAATATTTAAATAAATAAACATGCAAAATCATTTACTCTATGATTATCTTGATGTTCCACAATCACTGTCACTCAGTATGTACAGCAAAAATAATATTTAGAGCAGATTTTAAATACCTATTTTTGAACCTTGATTATTATAAAATAAATGTAAATTTTTTTAAATCATTGCTTAATTATAAAGCTGATATCTTATTATATATAAGTATTTTTGGATTTGTAATGTGTAGTTATTTTGTTAATTAAAGTATTTTGTAAATTATAATATTTATTTATAAATGGTAAAACACGCTATTCCCAATTAATAATTTGACTTGAATCAAACGACTTTTTGTTTAATTATTAATTATAATTATAAGGTTTTATTATAAAATCACTGTTAATCAATTGTTATCTAGATAGGTTATTATAGTTGAGTAAAATTAAGAAAAATAAAGTTTATTAAATTTTATGAGGGATAAATGGCTGTCCGTCCCATCGCATAGATTTTATTCATATTAATATTCGGCACTTTCTTTGTAAACATTGCCAGAAGTTCTCGGTATTGAATTAATCCCAATTTGTTGGCCATTTCTATCGATTCTGGGTTTGAATCCCAGAGCGAAATGTGAACATTTTTACCCTCGTAATTAGGTATCCGTTGTAAACAATTTTTCACTAATAATTCAGCGATTTGTTGATTATCGGCATAAAGTGGGGCAACAGCTAAATTGCCGGCAACGGTCTCCGATACGAAACAATAGCCCATCACTTGATTGCTCTCATTAATGGCTGCAAGACTTATCATTTTAAACGATTCATTAAATGCCCGAAGAATTACAGTCCTGTCGAGTCCATCGCAGACCTGTTTGTCGTATTCAATCACATCCGCGATATTCTTATCATTCATGTCAACCAAAGTTATGCCATCAATACTAGTGATCAGTTCATTCACCACAGGTTTACCCCTGAATTGAAGTCGTTTTTGTTGAGGAATAATACGAAAATTGTATTTATTTTTGTAAATCTCAATCATTTTCTTATTTTCAGAATATATTGAGATATTTCTATCGCCCATATGTTCAAACACTTTAACACAAAGAGCGGATCCAATACCTAATCCCTGATATTCTGGCAAAACAGCAAAATTGTAGAAAAATGACAGCTCTGGCGATAGATTAACACTACAACAGACTCCCAGTAATTTGCCTGTAATTATAATATTTATATTTTAATCACTGTTTATTAAAATAATATGTTATAAAAGTACCCGTTTTGTTGTCCTGAGCGACATATGATCCGTTTGGGTCAGTTATGATTACCATATGAGTGATGTATTTAAATAAATCCCAACCAATGGATAGCCATATCTGTAACACCTCATCGCTGTCCGACAATTTCATTGTCCGCACAGTATATAAAGGCATAGTTTTTTCAGACATTCTTCTCAATAGTTACACTAATATTATTTAACAACTAAATTAATTAATTAATTAATTAAGATTAACTAAGTTATATAAATGCAAGTCTAAAATAGGATGATGTAAATTGAGTATAAAGTCTTTACATCATCCAATGTATTGCTTAATTTTGCGCATGTTTTAGTACATAGATTACATAGATGTACATAGATTATTTCAATGCCGATAATATAGCATTATACAGCATTATACAACACATGTAATATAACATACACACAAACAATCTATAATGTTCTGTAGAGAAAACGCCAATAACTTTTGACTGGGCAATTCAACTTTAATTAGTCCAATTAGAAAAATGTTGCCTGATAATTCAGTAATCGATCCATATATAATATGCCTTTGTAGCTATCATAGTTAAGTTTTTAGGTGATTTATAAGAAAAGCAATAATTTCCATTAAACCCCATTGAAAATGTGTACAAATAAAGGCTAATGTCAATGACATTTCATTATAAGCAATATTAAAAATTATACAAATCTTGTTTTAATGAAAAATTCATCAAAACTATAAAATTTTGAGAATCTAAGAAATTGCTTTTTTCTATTAATAATTCTTGTCAATTTGAGCTAGAGAACGCTAAAAATGACCAGATAAATTTTAATTGGCAAGCAAATGAAATGTAGTATTTTATGCACTTTAGACACCTATTCTTTAATCCAGATATTTTTTTAGAAAAATCCTAAAATACGTGTCCACTCATTTGTAAATCTAAACATTCTGACATATAGAATTTTAAAATTGACCCAGTAGTTTTTGAGTTATAGAAATCGCCTGTTCCACAAAATACAGGTAGTTTAAAATGAATTGTGAAATAGCCTAAGTATCTGTCAAATGTATGACTAAAGCTTCAATTAGTTAAGTTTTAAAAATTAAATCTAGATTCTAGATAATCGAAAAAAGTATAGCTAGAAAAAGTCAATAATTGTACAAAAAAATCCATTCATTTTCAATGGAAATTATTTCTTTTTTTATAATTCACCTATAAATTTAACCATTATAGATACAATGGCATATTACATATGGTTCGATTACTGAATTATCAGGCAACATTTTTCTAATTGGAATAATTAAAGTTGAATTGCTTAGTCAAAAGTTATTGGCGTTTCCCCTACGGAACATTATAGATTGTTTGTGTGTATAACCATTCATTTCACTTATAATCAAAGCAAATCTTTTAATAGATATCCTTGAAATAATATACAGGGTGGGTTTTAAGTTTGTCTTTTTTTAAAAAGCTAATAACTCGTTAACTAGAAGAGATATTTCATTCAAATTTTTTGCATAAGATACACAAAAGTATAGGATGCTTTAATCAGGTTTTCAAAATTTTCGACATCCATGGGAATCACGTGGAATACCAATGTTTCAAAAATTGTCACTTTTTGGACAATTATGTCATGTTTTAGAGATCGCCATTACTATGGATGAAAACATGTTAAGCACGCATCCCATACATCCACTTAAATAGTTTAGCAAAGTTTTTTCCAATTTGAATTAATAATTTGCAACTGTTGCGATTTTCAAAAAACATTGCGACTTTTATTCTGTATGTCTTGTTTTTAAAAATCGCGCCATTTCTAAATTATTAACTCAAAATGGAAAACACTTTGCTAAATTATGTAAATGGATGTATGGGATGCGTGCTCAACTTGTTTTCATCCATAGTAATGACGATTTCTAAAATATGACATAATTGCCCGAAAAGTGGCCTTTTTGAAACCCTGGTATTCCACGTGATTCCCATGGATGTCGAAAATTTTGAAAACCTGATTCAAGCATCCTATACTTTTGTGTATCTTATGCAAAAAATTTGAATGAAGTATCTCTTCTAGTTAACGAGTTATTAGCTTTTTAAAAAAAGACAAACTTAAAACCCACCCTGTATCTATTTATTTAGTTTTGCAATTAGTTTTACAATTACAGCAAATAAAGAAATTATTTTGTCAAATATTATTAATATTTAATTATTCTTATTGTTTACTCAATTATCAAAACCTAATTATAGAATATTCTTGATTATATTTTTAAATATGATTTCATAGTTTAATTTAATACCAACGATATTTCTATAATCATTCATATATATAAAAATTAACCAGGGCTCTATTAATTTCTATAAAATTACATCAATCTATTTCATACAAAGTGCAAAAAGTTATGCACAAATATAATTGTTATTATGTATGTTAATTAATATAATAAAAATTGATTTTCAAATATATGTTTAAAAGGGAAAAAGTACGGGTCGACCCATACCATAGATTTTATGCAATTGCCCATCCAGCACTTTCTTTGTAAACATTATCTGCGATTTATTCCACTCGTTTAATCCTAATTTGTTTGCAATTTCAACCGATTCTGGATTTGAATCCCAACACGAATAGTAAACCATTTTAGTCTCATAATTGGGTATCCGTTGCAAACAATGTCGGACTAAAAACTCTGCAATTTGTTGACAATCGGCATAGAGCGGGGCAATTAATAAATGACCATTCGCATGGTTGCATATGAAACAATAGCCCATTACTTGTTTGCTATCATCAATGGCCACAAGACTTTGGATTTTAAGCGAGCCGTTGAGTGCCCTGAGCTGTGCACTCCTGTCGAGTCCATCGCAGACCAGTTTGTCGTATTCAATCACATCCGCGATATTGTTATCATTCATGTCTACCAAACATATGCCGAGAATACTAGCCGTCAGTTCTTTAATAATAGGTTTACCACTCATTCGCAGTCGTCTTCGTTGGGGAATAAAACGGAAATTGTGTTTATTTTTGTAAATTTCAATCATTTTTGTATTTGACGTAAATAATGAGGCATTTCTATCGCCCATATGTTCAATGACTTTATCCCAGAGAGCGGTTCCAATGCCTAATCCCTGATGCTCTTTCACAACCGCATAATAGTATAGATACGATACTTCTGGCGATATATTATCACTACAACAAACTCCCAACACTTTTCCTATAATTATAAAAATCAATTTATTTTAAAATTTGATTATATTATAAATTATAATAAATATATTTGTATACCTGTAACGTTGTCTACAGCGACAAACGATCCATCTGGATCAGTTTTTGTCATTAAATGAATGGTGTATTTAAATAAATCCCAACCGAGCGGTAGCCATATCTGCAGTACTTCATCGCTGTCCGACAATTGCATTGTCCGTATAGTATATGAAGGCATCGTTTTCTCACACATTATTCTCAATACCATATAAAAAATTCATTGCTTAAAAAATTTTAATGGACTATCAATAATAGTTATTAATATTTATTTATACAAATGTAAGTCTTAAATATTTATATGTTATATTTTTGAACACGTTTTTATAGTTAATTTCAATAATAATATTGCGCTAAACATTTATTACACTTAAAATTAGATAAAAGTTTTATTATACCTTAAATAATATTAGTTTATTTAATATATTGGTACAAATATTGTTATGAATTTTGTTACACATAGTGTTATATAAAAGCTATTGACAAATGATTTCATAATGTGTATAAACGAGTGTATGATTTATCACAAATCTGTTCATTATTTATTATAGTTAAATACATTACTGTAGATTACTATGCATTTGTTACACATATTGGTAAAAATTAGGTATGAACTATCAATACTACGCGAATATTTGTTTATTATTCAACCACAATATGTTATAATATCTTACTTGTTAGTATGTACTACATACTATGTAGTATTAACATGCTAAAACAAAACTAACAATAAAACTATTATCTAAATTCCAAGAATATTTTATTTAATTATTCATATGATTTAAAATCAAACATTTAAAATGTTTAAACTTACCATAATAAACACACGGTAAATCTGATAATATTTTTTTTAACAATGTTCATTTAAAACTTCTTGGAAAACACAATTTATTTAACATCTTATTTTAACAGGCAATATTTATTCAGCATAATGATGATAATAATAATTATCTTGCTGTGTTGCAATTAGAGTATTGTATAACATAATTTATTACTATTTGTATTTTACAAACATTATTATTCTATTTAACTTATATACAGTATATCATGATGAGATTTACAATAATATTGTTAAATGTTATCATATATTTAACACTAGTCAGTGTTAATCAATTGATACATGCCGTAAAAATAACCAATGTAGGTGTCCCCTATTATCCTGTTTATGGTGAAAATATACACCTTAACTGCACTTATGATCTGCAAAACGAGATATTAGATACGGTTAAATGGTATCGAAATAATGATATATTTTACAAATATTCGTCTAAAGACTCGCCACCGGCTAAATGGTGGCCATTGGAGGGCGTGAACGTTGACCTCACAAAGTCGGACATCGGTTCCGTATATCTAACAAATATAACGTTCAGCTCTATCGGTCATTACACGTGCGAAGTGTCCACCGGAGCCCCAAATCACACTACAATTAACGAGACCAGGACGTCCCAAAAGTTGAATAAAAGTTAGGCTTTTCCTATATGCTCCCATAGACAATACATTACAGTTTACCCTCACATTACCCTCATTTACCCGCACTGGGAAACGTTGAACGAGACAGAAGTTATGGAAGTTGTCCTGCTTATGGGTAGTGACCCCCGAATTAGTGGCCTTAAACCCCGATACGAGTTGGACAGTCTCGTTGAACTAAACTGTAGTTCCGTCGGCTCAGTACTACCGGATAAAATGAACTGGTTTATAAACGATGAACCAGCTCCTGGTGATTATGTCAGTAATACGGTTACTAAACGGCATAACAAACTCTATGACAGGTGGCGTGTGTTGAAATTTAAAGCAGTTAACAAATATTTTCATTCGGATATTATTCGGGTTAAATGTAAGACTGGTGTTACGGGGGTCTATAGTGCGAGCACCGGGGTAAATGTAACTAAAACAGACAAGTCTAGAACCAGACGGTCAACTAGTCTAACTCAACTAATAAATGGTATTAATCATTATTAATTATTGTGATATTTAATTTTGTATTTGTAGTCAATAAATATTAAATTTTGCAAGAAATCAACAATTTATCAATTATTATATTTTAAATATCTTTATAATTAAAATCTATTAGAATATGTATTTAAAAAACAATATTATACATAAAAATCATGGTATTCTTTTTAAATTTAATATATAGTCATTAGTAATGACTCATTACTCTATTAATAAATTATGCATAAGATTTAATTAAAAAATGAATTGATTTAGTAAATAAAATGTTTTGGATTATCATGCTTATTGAGAGAAATACTCATTAATAATTACATTGGTTTGACAAAAGTTGCAAAAAACAACGAAACTTTTATCTAAATTCCAAGAATATTTTATTTTATTATTTATATTATTTAAAATGTTTAAACTTAACATCTGAACACATGGTAAGTCTGATAATATTTTTGAACAATGTTTTAAATATTGAAAACTTCTTGGTAAATAACATTTTTATCATTTTATTTTAACAGGCAGTAGTTATTCAGCATGAGGATACCTTCTTGTGTTGCAATTAGAGTATTATATTATATAATTTATATAACACAATGCATTACTAATAGTTTTTACAAACATTAGTGTTTTATTTAATTTATATACATTTACAGTATATCATGATGAGATTCACAATAATACTGTTAAATGTTATCATATATTTAACATTAATAAGTGTTAATCAATTGATACATGCTGTAAAAATAACCAATCTGGGTGTCCCCGATTTTGCTGATTATGCTGAAAATATACTCCTTAACTGCACTTATGATCTGCAAAACGAGACATTAGATAAAGTTAAATGGTATCGAAGTAATGATATATTTTACAAATATTCGCCTAAAGACTCGCCACCGGCTAAATGGTGGCCATTGGAGGGCGTGAACGTTGACCTCACAAAGTCGGATATCGGGTCCGTGTATTTAACTAATATAACCTTCAGCTCTACCGGTCATTACACGTGCGAAGTGTCCACCGGAGCCCCAAATCACACCATAATTAACGAGACAAAAGGTATGGGAGTTATCCTGCATATGGGTAGCGGCCCCCGGATTAGTGGCCTTAAGCTCCGGTACGAGTTGAACAGTTTGGTTGAACTAAACTGTAGTTCAGGCCACTCAGTACTACCGGAGAAAATCAATTGGTTTATAAACGATAAACCAGCTAGTGGTGATTATGTCAGTAATACTGTTACTAAACGGCATAACAAACGCTATTATCAATGGCAAATGTTGACATTTAAAGCCGTTGAGCAATATTTTCATTCGGATATTATTCGGGTTAAATGTTACGCTGCTGTTAAGGGGGTCTATAGCGGGACCACCGAGGTAAATGTAACTAAGGCAGACAAGTCTAGAACTAGACGGTCAACTAGTCATTTAACTAAACTAGTAAATAATATTAATTATAATTTATTGTAATTATTTTTGTATTTGTAGGCAATAAAAAGTAAATTTCGCAACAAATCTAATAATTTATTAATTACTATATTTTAAATATATTTTAAATTAAAATTTATTAATATTTGTATTTGTAAAACATCATTATACATAAAAATCATGTTATCTTTTAATTACATATCTGAATTCATTAAAATATTAATAAATTATGCAAAAGATTTAAATAACAAGTGAATTTATTTAATAAATAAAACGTTTCGGAGTATCATGTTTATTGAGATACATACTCATTAATAATTAGTAGTTGTAATTAGTAATTACATAAGTTTGACAAAAGTTGTAAAACCCAACGAAACTTTTATCTAAATTCCAAATATATTTTATTTTATTATTTATATCATTTTAAATGTTTAAACTTAACGTCTGAACACATGGTAAGTCTGATAATATTTTTGAACACTGTTTTAAACATTAAAGACTTTTTAGTAAATTCAATTTTTTTATCATTTTATTTTAACAGGCAGTAGTTATTCAGCATGAGGATAATTACCTTGTTTTGCAATAATATTATTATATAACACAATTGATTACTTTTTACAAATATTAGTGTTCAATTTAATTTTTATACAGTAAATCATGATGAGATTCATATTAATATTTTTAAGTGTTATCATATATTTAACAATAATCAGTGTTAATCAAGTGACACATGCCGTAAAAATAACCAATCTGGGTGTTCCCGATTATGTTCATTATGGCGATAATATACAACTTAACTGCATTTACGATCTGGAAAACGAGACAATAGATTCAGTTAAATGGTATGCAAGAAATAATATATTTTACCAATATTTGCCCAAAGACTCGCCACCGGCTAAATGGTGGCCATTGAATGGCGTGAACGTTGACCTCACAAAGTCGGACATCGGATCCGTATATCTAACAAACATGACTTTTAGCTCACCCACTCATTACACGTGCGAAGTGTCCACCGGAGCTTCAAATCACACCACAATTAACGAGACAAAAAGTATGGCAGTTGTCCTGCATATGGGTAGCGCCCCACGGATTAGTGGCCTTAAGCTCCGGTACGAGTTGGACAGTCTCGTTGAATTAAACTGTAGTTCAGGCCACTCCGTACTACTGGAAAAAATGAACTGGTTTATAAACGATGAACCAGCTCGTGGTGATTATGTCAGTAATACGGTTACTAAACGGCATGGTACCGGCACTATTATGGATATTAAACGCTATTACTCGTGGCAAATGTTGAAATTTAAAGCCGTTAACCAATATTTTCATTTGGATATTATTCGAGTTAAATGTGAGGTTGCTGTTACGGGTGTCTATAGTGCGAGCACCTCGATGAATTTAACTAAAGCAGACAAGTCTAGAACTAGGCGGTCAACTAGTCATTTAACTAAATTAATAAATGGTATTAATCATGATGAATTATTGTGATATTTAATTTTGTATTTGTAGTCAATAATAGTAAATTTTGCAACAAAACTAACAATTTATCAATTATTATATTTTAAATATATTTATAATTAAAATCTATTAAAATATGTATTTGGAAAACAATATTATACATAAAAACATTTTATTATTTTTTAATTTATATATAAATTTATTACAATATTAATAAATTATGCATAAAATTTAAAAACAATTCAATTGATTTAGTAAATGAAACATTTCCTGTTATAATGTTAATTGAGCTAAATACTTATTACTAATTACATAAGTTTGACAAAAGTTGTAAACACAACGAAACCTTTATCTAAATTCCAAGAATATTTTATTATATTAATTTATATTATTTAAAATGTTTAAACTTAACATCTGAACACATGGCAACTCTGATAATATTTTTGAACAATGTTTGAACATTGAAATTATCTTGGTAAATACCATTTTTATCATTTTATTTTAACAGGCAGTAGTTATTCAACATGTTAATAATTACCTTCTTGTGTTGCAATTATAGTAAATTTATTATATAACACAATGCATTACTAATAATAGTTTTTATTAGTTTTTACAAACATTATTGTTCTATTTAACTTATATACAGTATATTATAATGAGATTCACAATAATGTTGTTAAATGTTATCATATATTTAACACTAATCAGTGTTAATCAAGTGATACATGCCGTAATGATAACCAATCTGGATGTCCCATATGAGTCTGATTATGGCGATAATATCTACCTTAACTGCACATACGATCTGCAAAACGAAACATTAGATTCAGTAAAATGGTATCGAAATAATGATATATTTTACAGATATTCGCCTAAAGACTCGCCACCGGCTAAATGGTGGCCATTGGATGGCGTGAACGTCGACCTCAATCAGTCGGACATCGGGTCCGTGTATTTAACTAACATAACTTACAGCTCTACCGCTAATTACACGTGCGAAGTGTCCACCGGAGCCCCTAATTACACCATAATTAACGTTACAAAGAGTATGCGAGTTTGGCTGCGTATGGGATACGACCCTCGGATTAGTGGCCTTAAGCCCCGGTACGAGTTGGACAGTCTCGTTGAACTAAACTGCAGTTGCGGCTACGCCGTACTATCGCTAAAAATGGACTGGTTTATAAACGATAAACTAGCTCCTAGTGATTATGTCAGTAATACGGTTACTAAACGCAAGCAATATGAGCAATTAAAGCGATATGATACGTGGAAAGTGTTGAGATTCAAAGCCTTTGACCAGTATTTTCATTCGGGTATTATTCGGGTTAAATGTAAGGCTGGTGTTACCGGGGTGTATAGCGGGAGCAACGAGGTCGATATAACTAAGGCAAACAAGTCTAGAACTAGACGGTCAACTAATCATTTAACTCAACTAATAAATGGTATTAATCATTATGAATTATGGTGATATTTATTTTTGTATTTGTAGTCAATAAATAGTAAATTTTGCAAGAAATTTAACAATTTATCAATTATTATATTTTAAATATATATATAATAAAAATCTATTAGAATATGTATTTGGAAAATAATATTATACATAAAAATCATGTTGTTATGTTTGAACAATGTTTTGAACATTAAAAACCTCTTGGTAAATGTCATTTTATTTTAACAGACAGTAGTTATACAGCATGATGATAATTAGCTTCATGTGTTGCAATTAGAGTATTATATAACACAATGCATTACTAATAGTTTTTGCAAACATTCGTTTTCTATTTAATTTATATACAGTATACCATGATGAGATTCATAATAATACTGTTAAATGTTATCATATATTTAACACTAATCAGTGTTAAACAGTTGATAAATGCCGTAAAAATAACCAATCTGGATGTTACCGATTTAGCTGATTATGGCAATAATATACAACTTAACTGTACATACGATCTACAAAACGAGACATTAGATTCAGTGAAATGGTATCGAGAAAAGGATATATTTTACAACTATTCGCCCAAAGACTCGCCACCGGCTAAATGGTGGCCATTGGAGGGCGTGAACGTCGACCTCACAAAGTCGGACATTGGGTCCGTATGTTTAACTAATATAACCTTCAGCTCTATGGGTCAGTACACGTGCGAAGTGTCCACCGGAGCCCCAAATTACACCACACTTAACGAGACAAAGAGTATTGGAGTTACCCTGCATTTGGGTAGCGGCCCCCGGATTAGTGGCCTTAAGCTCCGGTACGAGTTGGACAGTTTGGTTGAACTAAACTGCAGTTCAGGCCACTCCGTACTACCGGAAAAAATTAACTGGTTTATAAACGATAAACCAGCTCGTGGTGATTATGTCAGTAATACTGTTACAATACGGCATGGTAAACGCTATTATCAATGGCAAATGTTGAAATTTAAAGCCGTTGACCAATATTTTCATTCGGATGTTATTCGTGTTAAATGTTACGCTGCTGTTAAGGGGGTCTATGGTGGGAGCACCGAGGTAAATGTAACTAAAGCAGACAAGTCTAGAACTAGACGGTCAACTAGTCTAACTCAACTAATAAATAGTATTAAACAATTAAATGGTGTTAATTATTATTAATTAATAATTGTTATAATATTAATTTTTGTAATAATAGACAAGAAATCGTAAATTTTGTTCACAAACATACAATGTAAAATTTTATTTGATTGGTCAATAATAAAAACGACACATATTAATCTATAATTTTTTATATTTAAATAAAAATTCTATAAGAGTTGTATTGAATAAATTATTTTTTATTTGAATTTAAAAACAATATCAAATCAAATAATCGTTCAAAATAGATTTGTTTTGTAAAAAATTGTAATTTAATAAAATAAAAGTTAAATCAAAAATTATTTAATTGTAAGATTTATATTTTGTTTTCAATTCTAACCAATAAAAGTATTTATTAATTTAATTATTGTAAATTGTAAAATAGTTAAGATATCAATACAAATATAATTCATTTATAAAACGAAAATCAATTTATTTCTAATATAGTTTATTGATTATCATGTTTCTTGAGATAAATACTCACTAGTCAGTAATAATTACATAATTTTGACAAAATTGGTAAAAAACAGCCAAACTTTTATCTAAATTCTAAGAATATTTTATTATATTATTTATATCATTTAAAATGTTTAAACGTAACATATGAACACATGGTAAGTCTGATAATATTTTTAAACAATGTTTTGAACATTGAAATCCTCTTGGTAAATACAATTTTTTATCACTTTATTTTAACTGGCAATAGTTATTCAGCATGAGGATAATTACCTGGTGTTGCAATTAGACTACCATTGGTATAATATAACTAAGCAAACCACTTTAGGGGAACTTTAGGGGTAAAAAGTATATATTAAAGTGTAAAGGGATAATTATTAATATTATATTTGCTTATGAGTGTTGCATTTGTAGTAAAAATACACAAGTGAATCATACTGCAATATGCATGAAAAACATGACTGGTTTCTTTAAATATAACATAATGCATTACTAATAGTTTATAAACATTAATGTTCTATTTAATTTAGTACAGTATATCAATTTAATATAGTATATCATGATGAGATTGACAATAAAACTGTTAAATGTTATCATATATTTAACATTAATCAGTGTTAATCAATTGACACATGCCGTAAAAATAACCAATCTGGGTGTTCCAGATTATGTTCATTATGGCGATAATATAAAATTTAACTGCACTTACGATCTGCAAAACGAGACAATAGATTCAGTGAAATGGTATGCAAGAAATGGTATATTTTACCAATATTTGCCCAGAAACTCGCCACCGGCTAAATGGTGGCCATTGGATGGCGTGAACGTTGACTTTACAAAGTCGGATATCGGGTCCGTGTATTTAACAAATCTAACCTTTAGCTCTCCCACCCATTACACGTGCGAAGTGTCCACCGGTGGCCCAAATTACACTACAATTAACGAGACAAAAAATATGGCAGTTATCCTGCATATGGGTAGCGCCCCCCGGATTAGTGGCCTTAAACTCCGGTACGAGTTGAACAGTTTGATTGAACTAAACTGTAGTTCAGGCCACTCCGTACTACTGGAAAAAATGAACTGGTTTATAAACGATGAATCAGCTTCTGGTGATTATGTCAGTAATACGGTTACTAAACGGCATGGTACCGGCACTATTATGGATATTAAACGCTATTACTCGTGGCAAATGTTGAAATTTAAAGCCGTTGACCAATATTTTCATTCGGATATTATTCGGGTTAAATGTGAGGTTGCTGTTACGGGGGTCTATAGTGCGAGCACCTCGATGAATTTAACTAAAGCAGACAAGTCTAGAACTAGACGGTCAACTAATCAATGATTAGTAATCATTTAACTAAATTAATAAATGGTATTAATCATGATGAATTATTGTGATATTTAATTTTGTATTTGTAGTTAATAAATAGTAAATTTTGCAGCAAAACTAACAATTTATCAATTATTATATTTTAACTATATTTATAATTAAAATCTATTAAAATATGTATTTGGAAAACAATAATATTGTTAATATTATTATACATAAAAAAAATTTTATTATTTTTAAAAATTTTATCTATAAATAATAATGTTCAAAAAATACCAAGAGTGCAATCGGGAATTATTGTTATAAATCGAAAGTACACTCTGTAGGAAGTATTGTGGTATACTTTATTTGGCCAGACGACCTCGGGTTTGGCCGCAGTGACCACTTTTATCGGAAAAAAACTTTAACATCAAATCATGTATCTTATGAATAAGTATATCATATTATATATCAATGGAAAGGTATGGATGAGTAGAATCGATATCTGAAGGAATTTCCTGACATAATGGAATCTGACATAATGGGTAAAAGTTATATCAAAATTAAGAAATTTAGTAAAAGTTATGCACGTTTTTTATATTGATTAATGTAATTACTGATCATCATTTATAACAATTTAAATTATGCTCACAATAATAATTAATTTCGCAAATTAAAAACAAATAAAAAATTTTAATATAATATTTTTGGCATTTTACGCATTTACATTGAACTTTGTCCTTTATTACAATATTAATAAATTATGAATAAGATTTAAAAACAATTGAATTGATTTAGTAAATAAAACATTTCCTATTATAATGTTAATTGAGCTAAATACTTATTAATAATTACATAAGTTTGACAAAAGTTGTCAACACAACGAAATTTTATCTAAATTCCAAGAATATTTTATTTTATTAATTTATATCATTTAAATTTTAAAATGTTTAAACTTAACATCTGAACACATGGAAACTCTGATAATATTTTAGAACAATGTTTTGAACATTGAAGTTCTCTTGGTAAATACCATTTTTATCATTTTATTTTAACAGGCAGTAGTTATTCAGCATGTTAATAATTACTTTCTTGTGTTGCAATTATAATAAATTTATTATATAACACAATGCATTACTAATAATAGTTTTTATTAGTTTTTACAAACATTATTGTTTTATTTAACTTATATACAGTATATTATAATGAGATTCATAAAAATGTTGTTAAATCTTATCGTATATTTAACAATAATTAGTGTTAATCAAGTGATACACGCCGTAAAAATAACCAATCTGGATGTCACTGATTATGCTGAATATGGCGATAATATACACCTTAACTGCACTTACAATCTGCAAAACGAGACAATAGATTCAATTAAATGGTATCGAAGTAATGATATATTTTACACATATTCACCCAAAGACTCGCCACCGGCTAAATGCTGGCCACTGGAAGGCGTGAACGTTGACCTCAATCAGTCGGACATCGGGTCCGTATATTTAACTAATATAACCTTCAGCTCTACCGGTCATTACACGTGCGAAGTGTCCACCGGAGCTCCAAATTACACCTCAATTAACGAGACAAAGAATATGGGAGTTATACTGCTTATGGCTGACGGCCCCAGTATTAGTGGCCTTAAGCTCCGGTACGAGTTGAACAGTTTGGTTGAACTAAACTGCAGTTCAGGCGACGCCGTACTACCGGAAAAAATGAACTGGTTTATAAACGATGAACCAGCTCGTGGTGAATATGTCAGTAATACGGTTACTAAACGGCATAACAAACTCTATTCTCAGTGGCAAGTGTTGAGATTCAAAGCCATTGACGAGTATTTTCATTCGGGTATTATTCGGGTAAAATGTAAGGCTGGTGTTACGGGGGTCTATAGCGTGAGCACCTGGGTAAATGTAACTAAGACAGATAACTTTAGAAGTAATCATGCAACTCAATTAAGAAATGGTATTAATTATTATGTATTATTATTTATTTGGTTGTTAATATTTATTTGTTGTATTTAAAAGCAACAAATTGTAAATGTCGTTTACAAACATTTTGATAATTTATTTACTATACATGGAACTTATTATTTAAATATCATTATGGTTAATAATTGATAATTAATAATTAATCATTAATTATAATCTATCAAAATATGTCTTATCTCAACATTTATAATACCTAACGTATAAAATTTTATTTGATTGGTGCAATAATAAAAATGACAAATATTAATTTATAATTTTTTACATAAACACAAAACGTCAATAATAAATTCTATAAGAATTGTATCAAATAAAAATTTACAATATTGACTAAAATAGAGGTAAAAATATATTTGTTATATAAACATTGTAATTTCATAAAATATAAGTCAAATCTAAAACTATTTAAAATTTCTTTGTAAAAATCGATATAAATTTATTACAATTCTGACAAATAAAAGTATTTATTATTTTAATTGTTGTAAACAGTAGTGTAGTTAATATATCAAGTGAAAAGAATTTATTTAAAATAAGTTTATTTTCTAAATTATAGTTTATTGATTTGTCCGGAGAATAGTATCAAACCATTGGATTTATCCATAATATAATATAAAAACGGATGGTTTGCTCTGAATATAACGGGTATGGGATCGGGACTATAGGCAAGGAAAAAATATTGCAGTAAAGTTACGGCCGCGGCCTCCGTTCCCCTCTCGTCCACCGATATATAGGTCTTATGTATGGCTTCACACTGTTCTTGGGGTACAGGTGTTAGTCGTGATAAGTTTGCGACCGGTGTTAACGCTATGGGCAGTGATTTAATGTCTCGCTTTAAATCATATGTGTTTTCGGCCGTAAATTTTGGTATAAATAACTTCATATAAGTTGATTGCAATGAATTTACGGCTTGTTTTAAGTTTTGCGAATTAATTCGTGATTTTATTCTTTGCAAACCATTTACCATATAATTGGGTAAAACTATAATAAAACTGATTTTTGTTGCCAAGTATTGCAAGTATGACACAATTGGCAGCTTTATGCTGTGAATAAATTTATTGACCATATTTATAACAGGTTTGTGGTCATCAGGGTTATCGTATTTAATATTAAACCGGCGCCTATAAAATTCCTCTTCAGTCTCGATTTTAGGTGTTGTGGTCTCAATAGTCTTTATATTATAGATATCTAAATAAATATTAGCAAAGTTACCAGGTCAACAATTTTAAAATCTTACTTTCTTTATGGTATTTATTTATTAATATTTCAAACCCATTATTAATGGTCTGATCATTGAATTCTGTCACAGAATTCTTGTACCGAAGAAATCGTTTCAAATCTATTAGTGTCTCGTTATTCGCGCCGTTCATTAAAATACCTGTTTATTAATGATTACAAATTATTATTGATTTTAAATTAATTATAACTGATATTTAAAAACACTTTACTAAAGGCGGAGAGTATTGAAATGGGAGACAACATATCGTTTCCATCCTTTGATAATGTGTTGAATATATGGAAAGCAAACTCATTGTTGGCATTGATTACAATCTGATCGGGATTTTGAATGGCTGTCAACTGATTTGCGACTTTTGGGTCATTAAATAATAACAACAACGATGTTATTAAGTTATAAATCATGTTGTTAATAAGTGACGTTATACAATTTAATGAGAACTTAACCAATTTTAATAAAAATATTTGTCAAATCAGCAAAAACACTAGAAATGAAGTTTATATAAAGTTCAAGCATATTTATATTACTATCGCTTACTAATTTGCGATAAAAAGTAATTGCATGTAACAGACATTAATAATAAATGATATATTTATATATTATGTAAATAATATTTTTTAAAAATTTATGTTAATAATTAAAGTAAAATGTGCATTTGCATAAAATAATATTACTCTTAAAACCAAAATTATATTAATGTGATTAAAATCTGTCATTAATTTTAAACAATGATCGTTTAAAATCTCTTAGTCAACACCATTTATTTAACATTTTATTTTAACGCAAAGTATTTATTCAGCATGATGAGAATAATTATTATGCTGTTGTATTGCAATTATAGTATTGTATATTTCTAACATTTTTAAAATGTCTAACAGTTTTTACACCAATTAATACTTTGTCAAACTTATAAATACCATAATGGAATTAACAATAATACAGTTAAATATCATTATTTATTTTACCATAATCAATGTTAATCAACTGATACAAGCATCAGTTTAGATGTCCCTGAATATGCAGATTATGGTGATAATGTACAACTAAACTGCACTTACGATTTGCAAAACGAGACATTATATGCGGTTAAATGGTATAAAAATCAGATAGAATTTTACCGATATGTGGCCAACGACTCACAACCGGGCAAACCATCGCCACTGGAGGGCGTGAACGTTGACCTGAATCAGTCGGGCATTGATTCAGTGTATTTAACAAATATAACCTTCAGCTCCAGTGGGTATTACATGTGCGAAGTATCGACCGGTGGTCCAAATCACACCACAATTAGCGAAATTAAACGTTTGAGAGTTTTCCTGCTTATGGCCAACGGACCCAAGATTAGTGGACTTAAGCCCCGGTACGAGTTGGACAGTGGCGTTGAGCTGAATTGTAGCTCAGGACTACAGGCCAGCAGACTATGGGAACAAATTACCTGGTTTATTAATGAAAAGCCTGCCCCTGGTGAATATGTCAGTAATACCGTTACTACAAAGCGTAATAAGTTTTACTACTCGTGGCGAGTGTTGAAATTTAATGCCACCGAACAGTATTTCCATTCGGGTATTATACGGGTTAACCGCACAGGCTTCTGTTATAGGTGTATATAATGTTACGACCTTGGTCAATGTGACTAGAGCACACGTATCCAAAACTACACAAACAATCGTATATATTTATCAGCTAATAAATGGTATTAATCATTATGTCATTATGATATTTAAATTAATTTTATTTATTTATTTATAGGCTGCACGTCTGGTGATTTGGCCACACGCATGGTTAACTTTGATCCGCTAATTTATTTAATTATATCAGTATTAATATGTGTCCGTAATTATGTATATCTTAATACGTTCTTTAATGATATTTCTTTATAACTTATAACAACTCTCAATTAGATGTTATTTTTAACAAATATTTAAATTATAAAATATTTATTTAAAATAATTAAAGCGAAGTAATTATATAATTAATTAAAAGAATAATTGGATTTTAAATCAATTAAACGATAATCATTTAAATTATTTTTGTTTCAACCATTTAGCTGGAATTTTATTTAAACAGACAGTATTTATTCAGCATGGTAATTAATTATAATTGCTATTTTGAAATTTTATATTTTACAATAATTACCGCTTTTACATAAATCAATTATCTATCAAATTTTTAAATAACATAATGAAATTCACAATAATAATGCTAAATGTTATCATATATTTAACACTAATCAGTGCTAATCAAGTGATACATGCCGTAAAACTAATCAATCTAGATGTCCCTGAATGTGCAGAGTATGGTGATAATGTACAACTTAACTGCACTTATGATCTCCAAAACGAGTCATTAAAATCAGTTAAATGGTATAAAGATGATGTTATATTTTACCAATATTTACCCAAAAACACACCACCAGCTCAATCCTGGTCGGAGGAGGGCGTTAACGTTATCTTAAACCAATCGGATATCAATTCCGTGTATTTAACTAATTTAACCCAAAGTTCAATAGGCGAATACATGTGCGAAGTGTCTACTGGTGCACCAAATTTTACCATAACTAATGAGACAAAAAATATGGATATTGCCGTGGATACGGGTAACGGTCCATCAATTTATGGCCTTAAGCCCCGGTACGAGTTGGACAGTCTGGTTGAGCTGAACTGTAGCTCAGGTCCTACTAAGCTATTGCAACGAGTGATGTGGGTCATTAATGCAAAGCCAGCTCCCATGCAATTTACTAATGATGCAAGTAATTTAAAAAGGGATGATGGTTATTATTTGTGGCAAATGCTCAGATTTAATGCCACCCAACGCTATTTCAAATTGGACATTATTCAGATTAAATGTACTGTTTATGTTGAAGATCTTTATTATATTACCGCCGCTGTCAATGTAACTAGATTAAACATAAATCAAACGAAACTGTACGGTTAATACAGACACTCCTTGGCTAAAAATAAATTTATTTTAACAAATTAATAATCAAAGTTTAAGGTCAATTAATAAAATTAATTATTTTAACATGATATCTGTTAAATACAATGTTAAAATAATTTGAAATGTACCTTCTAATATAATAATTTATGTAGTCTATTAATAGAGTTGCCAGATTATTTTCAACCATAACTGGATTCTCGTTAGAAAATCAACCCCAAAACTGGACAAAAACTGGACATAATTCTTTTGTTGTATTTTTATAATTAACACTATTCTGTTAAGTCACACAATAATGAATTTTTGGCGTTAATTTATTAACTAAAATATTATTAATAGTAACAATTGAATCATATTTTTGTTTTTCTGAAGTAAAATATAACTAATATTTTTATAAAGCTAATATACATTATTAATATTTTTGAATTTGACTATATTATTACTAGCATTTATATTTTACATGTTAAACTTAGAAATGACTATTGGAATCCAATTTTTATTGTAACTTATTATGATAAATGCATAATTGTATTGTTGCCAATAGTGTCCAGTCCTGGAGATATAAAGCATGAATTGAATTAAGTTTAACTTTTGTATACTAAATGATACATTATTTTAACTTAAATATAATAGCATTGTAGATTTAGGTTTAGTTTATAGGAAATTTATATTTTACCAAATAATGTGGTCTCAATTTGTTGTAATTATATACAACATGCAATAATGTAAATTGCAGCAAAATATTCATTGTGTTGCAAAATATTTCAAAATTATACACATGAATGTCCAGTTTTACCTTGCACTGAAAACTGGACAATCCAGTTCAAAACTGGACGTCTGGCAAGCCTATCTATTAATCTCTAATAAAATTTATATTTATAAAATGTTTTTATTATTTTAAACAGATAAATTCAAGTAAATGTCTTTTGTCAAAATTAACAAAACATGGAACTTTTGTTTAATATTAAAAATCTAAGGCAATAAATTCATAGCTTATCTACAATAATTACCATTTATTATTATTTATAAACATTTGTAGTAATTTTTGATTAAAACAAATTTTTTATCAAAACGGTAACATTACTGAGAGCGCAAATGCATATATTTTATGCAATTGACCATCAATAATTTTCTTTGTAAAAAGTATTGGTATTTGTTGTATTTGTAGAGGTTTTAATCCCAATTTGTTAGCAATTTCTAATGATTCTGGATTTGAATCCCAAAACGAAAAGTATATTTCTCTGGTCTCCCAATTGTGTATCCGTTGTATACAATTTCCGACTAATAATTCAGCGATTTGTTGATTTTCGGCATAAAGTGGGGCAACAAATGGTTCGCCAGAAGCCGTTTCAGATACTGAACAATAGCCCATCACTTGATTGCTATCATTAATGGCCACAGAGTTTATATTTTCAAACCTGCCGTTGAGTGCCCTGAGCTGTGCACTCCTGTCGAGTCCATTGCAGACCTGTTTGTCGTATTCAATCACATCCGCGATATTGTTATCATTCATGTCCAGCAAAGTTATGCCGGGAATACTATCCGTCAGTCCGTTGATCATAGGTTTGCTTTTTATTACAAGTCGTTTTCGTTGAGGAATTGCATTGAATTTGTAAAGATCTTTGTATTTGTTATACGTTTTCTGATCGCCGGTATAAACGCAGACATTTCTGTCGCCGAAATATACAATGAGTTTATCCCAAAGTGTAGACCCAATACCTAATCCCTGATACTCTTGTCTTACGGCATACATAGACCCGTACGACAGCTCTGATGATAGATTTATACCGCAAATAAATCCTAACAATTTACCTTAATTTAACATTTATTAAATGTTAAACTAGTGTAACAAACAAACTATTATGTGTGACAAAGAGATATTAAATTAAATCAATTATAAAACAGTAAAAGATCATTTGGGTGAAGTGATTAGGTTTTAGCATTTGGTTCGCATAAATGATTCATTCATACAAATGATCATGCTAAAAATACGATTAAAAACATTTATTAATATTACAGTATAATGACAATCATAGACGCACAGCAGGCAAGCATAAGGACAGGGTTTAGACAATTTAAGAGGGTTTTGGTAGAGCTAACAAAGGTTTTGGTAGAGCAGAGGTTAAATCATATGACTCGCTTGGCATTCAATACTCACAACTCCTGTCCATATATTAGTATTTATATAAAGTTATGCGAGTTAAGAGTATCATTATTTGTAAATGGATTATCTAGATGATTATAATGAGTAGGTGTGCTCATTATTGGCCTTAAATATCCATTCATTATTTGTTTATGTATATTTGTGTCCAAATCGCATATTAATGTCTGTCCAACCGATGTCTGGCCACCCGTACGGCAACACATATTAGACATTGTTTTATACAAAACATTCATTATTAGTTTATGTATATTTGTGTCCAAATCGCATATTAATGTCTGTCCAACCGATGTCTGGCCACCCGTACGGCAACACATATTAGACATTGTTTTATACAAATTTATAAAAAACTTATTTGACGCGATTTCTCACTCTAAAATTTAAACACATTTATAATGTAAATTATATGAGTGGGCATTAATGATTACTATAGCAAAAAATGTGCCGCGCCCTTAATTGTAGCCGTGATGGTCACCCGATGTGTGGTCACTTGTCGGGAGTGTATAAACTGGTTCGGGACTCAGATGTCAAACATATTGGCTGATGATATGTTCATAGGGTAGGGATGCAGTGAATAGACTATTGAGGATTACTTAGAGATGTTTACGAACGGCTAGCAATTAAATTAACGGTGTTTAACAGTATTTTAATGCTAAAAAAATTCCCGAAAAAAGTAATTTTGAAAATAAAACCCCAATTAAAGTTTAATAACAGGAGGTATAAAAACTATACCCACACTGCCATCAACCCTG